>JABUQX010045889.1:2500-12500 GCA_015478945.1 Trachelipus rathkii
GAGATAAAGGAAAGACTAAATAAAAAGAGACTGTAAAATATATATATATATATAGTATATATAACTATATATATATATATAATTAATATATATATATATAATATATATATATATATATATAGTAGTATCGAGAGGGTCCGCAGACAACATTTATAGTTCCAACACTAGTTAACATTGCTGTTTGAGAGCATACAGGAGAGATAGTTAAGTGTCATACCGACATATTGTGCATTATTTTGTGATTACGAAAAAACAAAATGGCGGAGAAACCGATTTCAGAGATAGGAGATAAGGGTGCTGCTGACGAAGAGAGAGATAATGAGAATCTTGAAGTGAATGAGGGTAGTAATGACGAAGGTCATAATCCAGATCAGGCAAACGGAGGGGGGGGCGGAGATGAAACGCCCATAACCCAAAAAGGGGAACGAGCTCCCCTAGGGATTACCCCCATCCTAACTCCTGTGGAACCAAGGGCCGGTCAGAACCCCTACACCGCTCTTCTTAGCCAGACATCCCAGGTAGTAAGGGAGGGAGCCCCTCCCCCACGGGTCGAAACTCCACCATACATGCAAAAAACGGTTGCTTTGGACAACACATTGAATCTACAGCTAAAGCCTGCTACTGTTGACACTACTACTAAAAAGAAAGTTCGTAGAAATTGGGGTGGATTCGAAACTCATAACCTCAATGAAAGCAAGTGGGAGGGTGCCGAAATACCGAACACCTCCCCATGGGGACCCGACGGGCCCCCACCGATCCAGAACCAAGCCATAGGATCGGTCCAAACCCCTGCTGGGCCTAATGCCGCTCAACAACAAACAAGCGTCCTCACAGGAGGAGTTATGGGAGGAAACACCAACGAAGGTGCTCCAGCAGGACAGAACACTTCAAATTACGGGTTCTTACCAACGGGGACGATGCCCCAACCTCTCTATTATACAGGCGTGCCACCAGGCAATTACACCCTGCCTAACCAACCACAGCCTTACCCTGGAGTGTGGCAAGGTTACCCCTATATGCCTCCACAACCTATTGGAGTCCCCTATTACCCAACTAATCTGTTTAACACCGCTTTTCCAACGATTCCCGAAAATTTGAAATTATTTTGGCAAACATCTGAAAACAAGAAACATGGAAAGGAAATTTTCCTGTTTTAAAAAAACCCCAGCGGAAACTTTTTTTTTTTCGGGGTTTCCACCTTCTTTGGAATGAAAAGTTAGACGCTTTAAAGGTCACTACTGAAAGCCAAAAAGATCATCTTTGCAAAAGTCTTCAATATCATAGATCAGAACAGGGCGAGGCCGAAAATACGGCTCAGAGAAAACGTTTTTCAAAATTCACCAGCATTAGAAGATTCCTTCTCGCTCAGTTAAAAACTTTTCTACAACCGGAGGAGAAGAAAAACGATCTTCGAGCCTCTGGTTGACTTTACTAATAAGTACAGAAGAGAGAGGACTCAATTCTTCACGTGATTTTGTGTTAGAATTTGAAAGATCGGTTATGGAAGTATCAGATGCCCGCCTTCACGACTGGATGATTAAAGCAATGTTCAAACTCAAGGCAGATAAACTTTGGTTACAGGGAAGGATCATTCAAAACGTAAATGAAAGAAGAGATGGAGAAAGATTACGAGAGAAGATCCTTAGGGTATTTGATACAGAGATGAGCTTAAATGAATTGATCGAAAAGTTATCTCAAATTTCAAATGGAGCTTTATTAAAAGATGAGAATAGAAGGCCAAATGAGGTCCGCACCACTAGGGTGTTCCTGGCCAAAGAGGAATCGGGAGGGAGACAGAGGGTTGGAGTTAATAATTCATACAGGGACAACAGGGAACCATTTAAGCCAAGGTACGAGGAGAAGGGAAGGGAGGAGGTGAGACCCAGCTACACTCCTCAAAGGAGGAGAGATGAGGTAAAATCGAGTAATACTTTTCAAAAGAAAAGAGAAGAAGTGAAGACGGGGTATGGTATACCGAAATTTAAGGGCACCTTAAAGAAGATGTCCGCCCAGGAGTTAAAAGAACACTATGTGTGCTTCTTTTGTGAATCAGTGGGTCACTCGTCCCAAGCATGCCGCTGGGAATGGCCCTACTGCCGAGAATGCATGGCATACCATCGAAGGGGGTCGCAACCTAAGTGTAGAGGAGCACCGCCCTGGAGACCTACCCCAGAAACCCCACTGATGTTCACTCCATACAATAGCAAGATCGATATGGAAAAAGGGGTAAGAGCGAGAAAGCCAGAGTCTTACAACCCAGACAAGCGAGGGCCCAGGACCTTTTCCAAGAAAAGGGAAGGGTACAAGCCTCCAGATGGGAAGGTAAAGACTAACGCGAGAGTATATATGGCTGAGAGCCAGCCGAGAGATTTTGAGGTGAATGAAGAAGTGGAGTATGGTGATGGGATGTATGAAGGAGAACTTTCTCATCCTCAGGATAGGATAGAGAAAGAAAATTTTTAGAATCGGGCAAAGAGAGGAGACGTGTGAGAAGAAAGTTTAAAGATAGAGCGAAGAAATGGGAAGCTAAGGAGAAAAGAAAAGAAGTCGTACAGCAATCTTTTAGGCTGGGACGACACTTTTACACGAATGTTTACCTTGCTCCATCTATGAGTAGTAAGGAGGCGAAGACCAAAGTTTTGGTTGACACCGGATCTAGCGTTAGTATTGTCACCGCCCGGCGGCTCAAACAATTGGAAAAAGAGGGAAACTTTAAAGTAGCCCTCCGTAAGACCGATTTAGTAGTACAGGGGGTGAACAATAAGCCAACGGTATTAAAGGGAGAAATACAGTTATATCTTCGCCTGCATGAAAGACATTACCTCACTACATTCCAAGTGAGTGATATCGATGGAGAGAATAGTTGGGATATTCTTTTAGGTAGCAACGTTTTGTCTAACATTCCCATAACTTTGAACTTCTTTTCTGCAAAAATGTCTATCAAGGAAGATAGAGAGGTAGACGTTCCGATCTTTGCCGATCCACAAGGAATTTATTTGGTTAGAGAATTTTCTGATGGGAATCTTAAAAGAATAAGAGACCTCAAGAAAAAGGAGGAGCAGTTGCCCCGGGCCCGAGGGCCTAGAGGGGAGAAAACTAAGGATTCGAACCAAATTTTCGCCAAACCACCCGCACGTGCTGCGGATGAGCATCTTTTTCCTAGGAAGGCCGCCTTGCCAGTTAAAAACGTACGCAACGCGGATAAGCATCTTTTTCATAGGGAGGCCGCCTTGCCAGTTAAAAACGTACGCAACGCGGAAAAGCATCTTTCGCATAGAGAGGCCGCCTGGCCAGTTAATAACGTACACGCCGCGGTTGAACCTCGTTCCTATCGGAAGGTCGATCTGTCTGTATCCCAGGGGGGAAAGACAGCCTCTTCAGTTCGAAATTCGCATAGGCAGCAAGTGCCTAGACATGGAAAAAGAGATAGGGAAATTGCATTGAACGGAGAAGCTCATGTGGAGCCAGACAAGATGAAAAGGGACAGAGTGGGCGTCATGAACCCACCCCTCACTCATCACAGCGCTGATCCCAGAGGGGCCAGATCCAAATTCAAGCACACCCCCTCAAATTTGGAAGAGAATTTGGGCCAATCCGAAGAATTGGAAGTTTCAAAGAGCGATGACCATGAAGAAGATGGCCATTTGATGATTGATGAAGAAATTAAGATAAATTTGAAGGTAATTGAGAAGATGTTTTGCCTAGTCCAATCCTGCGGATATCTTAAAACTCCGACCGGAAACTCAAGATGATTTTGAACTGGAGCGGAAGTGCATAGTGACACCAGCTTTCACCAAAGGACCATTGTACGTCGCGAACACAATTAGTCCGGTGAGGGATAACACAGTTATCCTCAGTTATATAAATTTGAGTGACAAATCCTTTTATTTGAATAAAGGTGTGAATCTAGGAGAAGGGTATCCGATTATTAGCGAACCAATCAAGAAAGGCGCAGACGGAAGAGGACACCAGAGAACAGTTTCTGCTAATGTAGCCACCTGCTCAAAAGGTCTTACGAAGACAGAGTTAAGGCGAGTATACAAAGAAATCATCGAAGAGAAGATGTCAAAAGAAGATGCGGAGAACTGTCTTCTCGAAAAGCCAGAGTATCTGGAGGAATTGTTAGAGCTCCTCATGGACTACCATGACGTATTGGCACTAGATGATGATGCTGTCCCAGTCTGCCCGCTTCAGAAATGCCCCTAAGGTCATCTTTCGTAAACAGTACAGATTACCGCACCGGTATTTGCAGGACATCGATGATTTCACCGATTCCGCGCTGAAAAAGGGTTACATCAAAGCCTGTTACAGCCCCCACTCGTCTCCGTTACTGGTGGTGGCTAAAAAGAACAGTACAAAACCTAGAGTGTGTTTGGATTACAGGTACCTCAACTCCCATAGCATTCAGGACGTGTTTCCTCTGCCTTCAATCGACGAGATTTTTACATCCCTAGGGGGTAATACCGTGTTTACATCCGTAGATTTACTAGATGCATACAATGCTTTAGAGATAGAAGAGGAGACTCAAAAGCTGATGGCGTTTAGGACCAGGAAAGGCCTTTGGTGTCCCACCCGTTTGATGTTCGGCCACAAGAACGCCCCAAGTGTCTATGCTCGTACAATGACTATGGCCTTAAACCATCTGCTAGGGCCTGTAGCACAAGTCTACCTAGACGACGTATTGGTGCTGGGAAGGAACGTGCCCGAACACTTTGAAAATTTGAAGAAAGTGCTCACTGCTTTCAGAGAAAATAAGCTGAGAATAAAATTATCCAAGTGTAGCTTCCTACAATCAGCTGTTTTGTACCTAGGATTCAAGATAGGAAGACATGGAATTAGCCCGGATCCGGCCAAGGTAGAAACAATGAAGAGTTTCGTCCCTCCTACGAATGTGAAGGAGACACAGAGTTTACTTGGTTTCTTCTCTTATTTTCGCTTCCTCATAAACGAGGACTTCGCCGCGGAGCACAACCTTTGTCATGATTTGATAATGGAAAGATGCCCTTTCCTCGGACTAAAAACCAACAAACCAAGCTTTTGACACTTTGAAAAGAGAAAATTATGGGTGCAGCCAAACCTAACTTTCCCCTGATACACAAGGGAATTCTTCGTGAACACAGACGCCAGTAATTACGGAATAGGAGGAGTGTTGTACCAACTGACAGATGAGGGAAAAGAGAAACCATTATCTTTCGTGTCCCGGACACTCAGAGGGAGTGAGTTAAACTATGATACGATCGAGAAGGAATGTTTAGCCGTGGTGTTCTGCTTGCAAAAGTTTAAGAACACCATCTTCGGCTATAAGGTCACTATCATCACCGACAATCAACCTCTCTGCTTTATTTTCAGAAATAAGCAGCAGACCGGCCGGTTAGCTAGATGGAATCTATTAGTAAACAGTTTCTCCCCCACCATAGTATATAAAAGAGGAAAGAATAATGTTGCCCCAGACTATCTGAGTAGGCATCCGGCATCTAATGTGTTCCTGGTTAAGGAAGTAGAAAGAACAGAAAAGTTCCCTCGAATAGATTTCGCTTTGAGTCGGGAAAATTTCATCAAAGAACAAGAGAAATGTCCCCGTGTAGGAAAATTGGTAAAATGGGCCGAAGAGAATCCCAGAACACACCCTCACATCTTAATAAAAGGCATCTTACATTACGCTGTGGAAGCAAAACCTTATCTTGTACATGTTCCGGACAGTATGATTTACAGTGTGATAGACCAGTGCCACGCTTCACTAGCTAGCGGACACGGAGGTCAGCAAAGAACTGAAAAGAGAGTAGAGGAAAAATACTATTTTCCTGGTATTCAAAAGTTAGTTAAAGAATACTGTAGTCAATGTGTGTCGTGCGCTAGAACTAAGGGTCCTAGACCCCCTACAGCAGAGATCAATCGATGGCCATTGCCGTACACACCCTTCTCGCGCGTTCATGTTGACAGTATTGGGAAATTGCCTTCTTGTACAGGATCAGGAGCCAAATACATCTTAGTATTTCGCGACGTTCTAACACGGTATGTTGAATTAGTGCCTTGCAAGACTAGGACGAGCGAGGAATGTGCCAGAGCATTGCAAGAGAGGGTCATATGTAGACATAGTGCTCCTCAACTGCTTGTCTCTGACAATGCCTTGGAATTTACGAGCCAGGTGTTTAAAGACTTATGTAAGGCGTGGAGGATAAAGAAGATAGAAATTTTGCCTTACAAAGCATCCCAAAATGGTGTTGTAGAAAGAATAAATGCTGATATTGAATCTTTCTTGCGACACTACGTGAATGCAAACCACCGAGATTGGGATAAATACCTGAGCTTTGCCCAAATCGCTATCAATTCCGCGTATAATCGATCTATAGGGTCTTCTCCCCACTTCCTGTTACATGGTTACATAAAGAGGCTCCCTTACGAGATGCCTGATTATGTATCACCTTTTGTGAATAAGACAGAGAAAATGAGATTCATTTCGGACGAAGTAGATACGATAGTAGAGAGGATCGATTATATAAGAGATTTGGCTAGAGAGAAGTTAGAAGCGGAAACCACAAAAACTTTGGAGCAACAACATAAAAGGGCCAAGCAAAGAGAGTTCAAAATAGGAGATTATGTTTTCGTTAGAGCAGTAAAAAAGCCCCATCAAAGTTCGAAGTTATGTGCCAAGTTTGAAGGGCCATATATTGTCCAATGTTTAAGAGGACCAAACAAACTGATGGTGTATTGTTTAGAATCAGGCCGAACCTTCCCTGTCCATGTGGACAACGCCAAGGTGATCCCGGCAGAAAAGTTCACCGAGTCACATTTTGACTTTATGAACGATGAAGTTTGGAATCCCCACGCGGTGGAAGAAATGTTAAGCTCCAAAGAACAAAAAAGGGAAAGAATTGAGGAAAGACAACAGAGAAGCGACCCAGGAGTCCCTTCTGAGAGAAAAGAAGAAGAAGAAAGAGGAGAAGAGGAGGAAGAAGACGAAGGAGCAGAAGAAGACGAAGAAGCAGAAGAAGACGAAGAAATAGAAGAAGTAGATGAAGTGGAAGAACTTCCTCCTCCCACAGATCAAGTGTCTTCCCAATATTCTTTCCAAATTCCCATAACGCCACAAATTCCCATAACGCCACAAATTCAGTCCGGACACAGCTACTTTCCAACTCCCCATCCCCCACAATCTCAGCAAGAATACTACAACTCTTACTCTATCCCCCCACCTCAGCAGGTACCGAGTAGTTCAAATTATTGGAGCCCTTCGACTCCAGTGCAACAACCGACCCCGGTGGAACCCGTAAGAGAAAGTAAACCCGTGGAAGAAAGAAGATTTAGCGATGAGATTGTAGAAAGAAGAAGATACAGCGATGTAGTCGTCGGAAGAGCGCGTCCAGACAGTGAATTTAAGTGTTCCACTCCAAAGATTGACTTCCCAAAAACTCCCTCCAACCCTGCGGTTCGGAGAAAAGAGTTTAGACCATCTTTATCCCCTATTCAGCAAGAGATTTCCCTAGAAAACCCTGTTCAAGAAACTCTTCAGGAGCCACCCGCACACGAAGGTGAGGTGTATGGAGCCTATGGTGGAGCCCCTCCAAGAACAAATTCCCCTGTGAAAGATGGCCGTTTTCCCATTCCCACTGTTGTAGAATCACCCCCTATGGAATTCGTCAGAGATGACAGGAAGAAAGATCCATCTTACAGACCACATAACTTGTTTACTGGTCCCAGAGATTCTACACCCATGGTTACAAGAAGTCAAACAAGGATGAAGGAACAAGCTTTACAGCAACAGCCCGAGGCAAGTGACAACACGGAGACTACAGCGAAGACTCCTGTCCAGCCTCCACCTGTCGAATTGGATTTGAACACCACAGTCCGTGGAGGAAAAACTTGGTATTTGCCTCCTGGTTACTAGTTCATCCCAATTTTGTATATACTTTGTATATTCCTAGAGTTAAGAGAAAATTCTTTTAGTTTGTAGAATGAATTCTTCTTATTCTGCTAGTCTAAGAAGGATACTTTTAATTTTAAGAATATGATGAAAGTACATTTCGCTTCGCGTCTGTACTAAAAATTTTTTTCCTTAGTTAAGAAACACTTAGTGGATTAGGAAAAATATGTTAGATTGGTAATTAGTTAGACGATCGTCATAAATTTAAGAAAATTAGCTTGGATTAGTAATTATTCTTATAAATTTAAGAAAATTAGTCGGGATTAATACATATTCATAAGAACTCTAATCTTAGATTTTAGACGTAACTTCGTTAGATCTTAGAATAGATTAATTCAATCAATTACTATTTTTACCTTTTTTTTTTTTATAAAAAGAAACCTTTTAAAAATATGTTTCACTCTCAGAATAAGGGGGGGGACAGCAATTTTTAATACAAAAAATAAAAATACAAAATAGAAAACCCAAAAAACTTTTCTATTAAGAAAACAAAAAAAATAAGTAATGAGTAAGTAAGTAAGTAATATAAAAACTAAATTAGCAATTAAGCAACCAAGTACTAAATAGTATATAACGTTAAGTTTGAAAAACTCTTACATTTAGATTTTAATTCTACTAACTCGATTATAGTTAAGAAACCAGTTAGCTTAGGTAATAAAACGCGAACGCTTTAACTAACCAATTAATTTTAAAACAGTTATTAAACATAATTAGGCGACCTTATAATTCATCACGATAAGAAAAGTATAAAGTATAAATATTTCAGAAATGAATTTCGGAATACCAGTTTTGTTGCTACTCATCATCGTATCAACATGCCAAAGCAATATCATAAATGAAAAAGAAGAAACAAAGATTCTACCTGGTTTAGTTCTGTATCGTACGGGAGAAGTTAACTTCATAGAAGGATACCTCGATCTAGTTATCTCCTTAGAATGTCCCCCAGACATTAAAGAAACAATCATCAAGACGACTAAACTAGTAAACAACGTTAAAGAATCATTTTTACCATCGTTCGAAACCATGTTTCTAAATGTTTCAACACATCAAAGGGCTCACCAATGGGAATTCAAACTTATGACCATTCGAGTAAAAGTGTTAGCCCAGAAATTGAACGAAGTAAGTGAACTGCCTTGGATCTCAGCACGATCAAAAAAGAAACGAGCCGCATTCGAGTTCGGAGGAGATATTCTTAACATTCTTTTTGGTACGGCCACAGACAAACAGGTGAAACTACTTCGAAAGAAGATCAACATCTTAGGTAATTATGCCTCTACTTCCAACTTATTGATTACTGAACTAAAGGAACAGTTGAAAGCGAATACTCGTACTTTAATGAACTTTAGGGATAGCTTACAAAAGTTAATAGAATTTCAAAATAGTCTAAGTGCTACGCACAATATAATAAACCAGATGGGAAGCATCCGAGCATTAATAAATCTAATTGAACAAACTGTATCTAACATACATCAAATACACCAGTTGGTGATAAACTCACTTCAATTAGCCAAAAACAAAATCACTAACTCGCAACTTTTTTCTCCCATCTTCCTATTGCCTTTTGTACTAGAAATGAACAAAGAGACTAAACTACACACAGTCATTCCTCTAGAAACAAAAACATATCAAACCTTCTTAACCTACTCTTGGACTATCCAATCTGCAGCTAGCCCCTACGAACTAATAACTTTAATTCCTTTCATCTCAATAGAGAAATTTGTTTCATATAAACTAATACCTTTTCCTACCCACCTTCCTTTAAATAAATCACTAGTTCGAGTCATGTACAACGACCCAAATAATTACTTTGTAAATTACGGTAATCGGAAATACACTTACCTCAAAGAATCAGCACATGATCTTTGTAGACATTTAGGCCAACTAGCAGTTTGCCCCCAGTCCCAAGTGTTTGCTTCCATTGATGATCAGTCTTGTTTACTGTCTTTAATCTTGAATTTCACTAATGATTTTTCACACTGCCCTATTGCAGAATATAAGTCTATAGAACCTTATACTGTCGCTTTAGGACACTTCACCCTTATTTCTTTTTCAGAAAAAACTAGGGCTTCGATTGCATGT
>JABUQX010045890.1:0-2500 GCA_015478945.1 Trachelipus rathkii
ACTGATATTATATTGAAATATAAAGGTTTATTTTGAATATATTTACCTGAAAACCATCACATAAAATTGAAACAAATGCAAGGTAGGGACGAAATTTTGAAAAACAAAAATAATGAAAAGAAAATAACAGAATGAAAACACAGCCTTGATAATTGAGGACGGTGGTCTTGTAACTACTGATGAAAAGACCTCTTTCATACCTGAAAAGATAAAGCTGGCCAACACCTACCCTTTTAAAGTGAATATCAAGGGGCCCGCCCATCTCTCTAAAACCCAGCAAAATCCCCCACAAACTGTATATCAACGAACTAGAGCAGAATTTGATAATCTCTTGGCCACTGGAGTGTTAAGAAGAACCAACTCACCCTGGTCGTTTCCTGTAAGTGTCCTAGAAAAGAGCGAAGGGCGCGTCAGAATCATCTCAGATTTTAGAGAGCTAAACAAGAGAGCTGAATTCGAAACTTATGGCCTGCCTCACCTTCAGGACGCAATGTTTACCTTGAAAGGAAGTAGGCTATTCACTAAAGTAGACTTAACCCAGGCCTTCTACGGGATTCCGCTCCATCCTGACTCCGAAAAATACTTCCCCATCACCTCTAATATCGGTACATACAGTTATCGATGCCTCCCGATGGGGTTCGTCTCATCACCATTTGTGTTCCAAGCCTTTATCGATATTCTCATGCATGGACACCCAACTACACATACCTATATGGATGATATCTTAATCCACTCCCAAACTGAAGAGGAACACAAAGACCTACTTGAAAAGGTACTGAAGAGGTTACAGTACTTAAACATCAGTATTAATCCCAATAAGTGTCAAATAGCTCAGAAAGAAATCGATTATTTAGGCTATACAATTGATGAAAACGGAATCAGACCGAATAATGAGAAAATAAGCGAAATAATAGATACTTCCAAACCTAGGACTGTTAAAGAATTAAGAAGTTATCTTGGAAATATGGGCTTCTATCGTTCTTCAGTAGTATGCTTTTCAGATATTACAGCACCTCTCAACCTCTTTTTAAAGGGCAAACCCTATGGAAATCGCCGACTCAATTGGAACCCCTCAGCGGATAAAGCTTTTGAAGACAGTAAAAAGGCTATCCGAAACGCAAATGCTCTAGCCTACCCAAGTCACTCAAGCCCTTTCAAAATTATCATACACTCAACAGACGCTTTTACAGTACGATATTATCGCCTCCAGAGCAAAAATATGACTATGCGAACAGATTGTTAGTGGTTTTAACTAAACTTTTGAGGAAGTACGGCTACCTTCTGGCAGGGAAGCTTATAACTATTTCTACACAATCAAGAGAACTGTTGCAAAAGTACAAAAGATGCAATGATAGCAAGAACTACAATTTACGTGAAATCAGAAGTTTAAACCTCTTATCCGCTTATAAAGTCTCTTGGGAGCTGATCACAAAGAAGACCAATCCTCTCTCTGAATATTTATTACATAATAAAATTGTTAATGAGACTGAGAACGTTGCAATTGCCCATCAAGATTGCAATATTGGAGAAGAGGCGGAGTCTCCAGCTACGCCCCTCCCCCCGAGCGCTGTGATTGGCTCAGCCGCAAGTGAACTGACCAATCAGAGCGACACAAGAAAAACCCAAACAAAAGGTGAAATAGACAGACCTTTAAACTCATTCATCTATGAAATACCTTCACCAGACTTAAAAAAGAGTTATGCTGAGGCCACAAGGAAGAATGTGGCGTACGACACGGTCATAAATTCCCAAAAAGGCAAGAACGAAAGGGATTTAAATGACCAAAATGTAAACAAAGAACATTCTTCGAATACTTTCCGTGGGAAAATTAATGAATGGGAAAGGAAAAGATTGACGTTAGCTGAGAGACTTGAAATAGAAAAAATAAACTTAGATAAATTTAATAATAAAATAACTACTATGCAAGTAGATGAATTAAATGATGCCTTACCAATGAATACTAGAATAAATTTGATCCAAAATTGTAATGACGCCCACTTAGAGCTAATAAAGCGATTCAGAAAAGAAATAGATTACTCCGGTATAAGTAAAGACCAAAAAGATGATTTTATAAATTCACTGCTTGCTGGTGATGAAAAGAGCTCCTTAATTATTAAAAAACAAGAGTTCTGGTTTAAAAAAAAAACAGATTTTTTATATGTTGATATCTCTTTAAACTATGCCAGAGTCATCCTCCCAAGCGTCAGAGTTGCCGATCTCATACGCTGCCATAATGTCTTGAAAGCTGATTTTGTGTTTAAAAATATGCATCAAAAGGTCAAAGAAGTCGTCCGCTCCTGTGATCAATGCCAGATCTCCAAAGTCGGACGTGGAATCAATCCAATTTACGGGAAGTACAAAGAGGTTTCCTATAAATTCGAAGTCATCCATGTAGATGTCCTTAAATTACCTTCATGTTGTGGCTACAAGTATCTATTAACTCTCATTGACCGATACTCACACTATGTGTGGGCTTTCCCGCTCAAGGATGTCACCAAAG
>JABUQX010045890.1:12500-15000 GCA_015478945.1 Trachelipus rathkii
GTAATAATAATAATAATAATAACAATAATAATAATAATAATAATAATAATATAATAATAATAATAATAATAATAATAATAATAATAATAATAATAATAATAATAATAATAATAATAATAATAATAATAATAATAATAATAATAATAATAATAATAATGATAATAATAACTAATCATAATAATAATAATAATAATAATAATAATAATAATAATAATATTAATAATAATAAATTAAAAAAAATCAAAATACTATATATATATATATATATATATATATATATATATATATATATATATATATATATATATATATATTTATATATATATAAATTTTTTATATATAAAATACATATATATATATATATATTTATTATATACAAATATATATATATATTTGTTTCTATAAATTAAATGAATATATATATATATATATATTATATTATATATATATATATTTTTTTTTTTAATATATATATGTTATATATATATATATATATATATATATATATATATATATATATATATATATATATATATATATATATATATATATATATATATATATATATATATATATATTATATATATATATATATATATATATATAGTGGGTGAAGGTAACACCAGCCTCCACTGAGCAACCAAACACTTATCCTAACCACAATTACCCCTAACACGCACACAAGATGAAAATAAATTTGTCGTTAATATTTATTACAGCCGCAAGTGGTTAAGCCGCCTTCACCTACTTAATACGATTGTAAAAAAAAATAAATAAATAAATGTAGACGTGGTTTGTTCAATATAAAACAAAAGGAATGAATGGTTGTTAGCTCTTCCTAATTAGTACAAAACATAAAAATAAATATAATTCTTGTTGTAGAACACCAGAAAAAGGATCTCTGATATTTTTTATATTCACGTTTGTCCTTAGATTTAAAGTAAATTAAAAGTTAGGTGAAACAAAAATCTTGAAATAATGTAAAATATAATTTTAAATATATTTTTGATATTATTGTGTAAATTTAACTATAACTTTTTAAAAAAAAAAAAAGAGAAGAAATTAAAATATTTTATTGGTAGCTATTTTAAATATATTTATTAGAAATTTTAATTGTTCTTTCGAACTTCTCTTAGCTTCATCTCAGAATGTATATATTCTTGGGACACGGTATTTGGCGTAGTTTGCCTGAAAAACTACTTAGGTTCCCAAATTTTCTATTCGTAAGCTACTTGCTAGTTTGCATAAGTACTCTAAAAGTATTAAATTCTAATGTAATGAATTCTCTATGTAGTTATATAGTTGAGTGTGGTTGCTAGTATGTCTTCTGTAAGAACTGCTAGACTGGTAATCTTCTTTCCTTTATATCTGACTTGGTCCTCTGCTCTTCAGCATTGCTGTGGAGATAGACACATCAAAAGCTTTCCATGGAGTCTGGCACAAAGCTTTAATTTCTAAACCACTCTTTTTAATATTTATCCTTCAATTTTGTAAATTACTCTTGTATTCAGTTCCAGTCGTTCTATGGCTGTTATTGTGGATAGACACCATTTATCATTTAAATCTATCGACAGTGGTATTCCTCAGAGTTCTGTTCTATCTCTAATTCTTTTTCTATTTTGCATTAATAACCTATCCTGTTACTGTCTCCTATCCACTCTAAGGCTGATAACTACACTCATCATTGCTCCTTCCGATTTGAAAGACCACCTATTCAACAGCAAAGAAAGGATGCTAGGACTTAGGAGAGTAGCCTTAAAGCAACAAGCCTCTGATCTTTCTCGTATTTATAGTTGTGTTAAAGAAAACATGGTTGTTTTCAATGCTTCTATCAATAACTCAGTTTCTTAGTCTTTCCACTTGACATAATCCTTCATGCAAATATAATATCATGTTTCAAAAGACAGTTCTAACCTTCTTTAGTTCTAACGTTCTTGATATTTTCTTTTCTCGTGATCATTCTTTGAAGGATCACTTTGTGTTCTATCTAACAAGTTTCTAGTTAGCTGGATATTCTGAGGCGCCTTTTGAAACCTCATCAAACCAGTTGTTATATCAGCATACGCCCTTGTATTGAGTATGAATCACTTTTCTGGGGCGGTTCCACACATATTTCTCTCTATGATAAAGTGTAGTCTAGGACTTGTCGACTTGTTAAGTCTCCTATTCTCACTAATCTTTAATCTTTCTAGCCTTCGAACTGCTGCATCATTCTTCTTACACTATTGCTATTGCAATTTACATTGCTCCTCTGAATTTTCCAGTCTTGTATCTCCTTCTTTGAGAAGAGCTCCTGCGCCTCATATTTCAAACAATATAATCCATTCTTCGTCCAATTCTCTGATCCAGATTTAACTGCTCTGCTCAATCTTACTTGTACTCAACTGATAATGTCTGAAACACAATCTCTTTATCTATTTTTCTACTTCTTTTGATTTGCATAATTTCAAGCGTCGCGTATCGGTACATGGCAAGCCTTAATTTGGCTCTGCTTTACAAT
>JABUQX010045890.1:20000-21725 GCA_015478945.1 Trachelipus rathkii
GGAGACCAAGATAAGTCTTGGGCTCCCCATATGGTCTGTAAAACGTGTGTCGAAAATCTACGTCAGTGGAAAAATGGACGAAAAAAAGGTTTAAAATTTGGGGTGCCTATGGTATGGCGGGAGCCAAAGAATCACCACAGTGACTGTTATTTTTGTTTGGTTAATGTGAAAGTATCAATCGTTACAAGAAACGTAAAATTTGAGTATCCGGATTTGGAATCAGCAAGGCGACCTGCACCACACTCCGACGATGTCCCCATCCCAGTGTTCACTACACTCCCAGACCTAGCATTGTCTGATGAAGAAGATATCAAGGATTTGGTGTGCACACGTGCAGATAGTGGTAGAGAGATCAATGATTTAGAGAGATCAATGATTTAGTACGAGAGTTAAGTCTCTCCAAGCAAGATTCTGAGCTTTTATCATCTAGACTAAGTGAAAAGAACTGTCTCAAGGCCGAATGTAAAATAACTTTTTTTCGGACAAGAGAGGTAGTACTTCTTCCATATTTCATTGAAGAAGAAGACCTAGTATACTGTAGGAACATCCCTTGACTCCTACTCCAAATGTGGTTACCTAAATACCGACCAGAAGATTGGCGATATTTTATGGATAGTTCAACGAGAAGCTTGAAGTGTGTTTTATTGAACAATGACAATAGTTATGCATCGATTCCAATAGGTCACTCAACAAAACTGAAAGAGGAATATGAAAATATAAGAATGATCTTGCAGAAGCTTAGATATAATGAACACCAGTGGTCTATATGCGTTGAATTTGTGAAGTGGTCAAACATCTTACTTGCGGCAGCAAAAAGGAGGGCGGGGGGATATACTAAGTTACCCTTGTTTCATCATGCTTGTGGATAGTAGGGCTACTAGCCAAGACCACTGGGGAAAAAGTTGTATGGCCTGCTAGGGAAGTATGGACTGTCATATTTCAGGTGCGATCAACTATCATTAACGAACCACTGGTTGACAGGGAAAAAAATATTTTCCCACCACTCCACATTCAAACTAGGAACTGAATGAAGCAATTGTTAGAGCCCTGGGACAGAACGATGCGTGGATGTTTCAAATTATTTGCAGATATTTTTCCAGGGTTGAGTATGGAGAAAATCAAAATCTGGAATCTTTAGCGGCCCTCAAAATTCGCCAAATCATCAAGGATGACAATTTCATTAATTCCATGACTGATATTGAAGCATCTGCCTGGAAAAGTTTGTCTTGGTTGTTCAGAACTTTTTGGGCAACCATAAATCTGCCAAATATGTAGACTCGTACAGAAAAATGCTTTCAGACTTCAAATATTTGAATCGCTAATTATGGCATTAAAAGTCGCACTTCTACCATAAGTCAACTTAGATCGGTTTCCGCGGATAATCTAGGGGGTGTTATAGTGAGGGAACAATGGGAAGAGGGTTCCATCAAGATATCAAGGTGAGGGAAGAAAAGATACCAAGGAAGATGGGAACACACATGATGGCAGACTATTGTTGGAGCCTTCAACGTGATTGTCCCCATTCTGCACACAGAAGACAATTATATAGACAGCGATTTGTAATGCATTTAATTGTGATTTCATTGTACTGAATTAAATGTTTTGACCTATTAGCAATTTATTTACCTTACTCCTTAACAATTTGATATATATCTTTTCCGTGTTTTTTATTGTGGAATTACGTTACAATCCTTAACATAAATTGGTTGTAATCTCTCTCTTTTT
>JABUQX010045891.1:2500-5000 GCA_015478945.1 Trachelipus rathkii
AAAAAAAAAAAAAAAAAAAAAAAAAAAAAAAAAAAAAAAAAAAAAAAAAAAAAAAAAAAAAAAAAAAAAAAGATCAAATTTATAATACAAAGGTTGAAATGTGGCAGGCTGAGAGTCACTAAGAGGTCTGTTATATAGTGTTACCAAATGAAAATTATTCTCTTAGTATGCACCGGAAATTATCTTAATGAAATATATAGTCTCTGGCATTTGATAATTTTAACAATATATTCATTCAATAAAATGCTTGTTGTCAGTTTTATGTTCTTATATTCCTGTTGTTTAGTACCAAATAAATGATATGACTGTGAATTACAATCAGGATTTATTTTTTTTATTTTCTTAATTTTTTTTAAGAATTATTTTTTCTTATCCTTTACTTCTTATTTAATAGCTTATAATTGCAACAAGTTTGTATAATCTTATATAATTTATTGAAATTGAGAGAAATATATTTTTAAATTAGTAAATAGAATTTATAAAAGAACACGTCCTAGTCACATAGGCCAGTTTAGGTTTTTACAATGAAATTATTTTATAAAATTTATTTTATTTTATTATAATTATGTATAAGTTATCTTGATTTTATTTATTTTTGTTTTATTTCATTTTCATTTCTTTTTATTTTTCTTTTTTTTATAATCTACTAAGTTTGCACAAATTATGTTTGTTCATTTAGATTTGTATAACTTGTATTTAGTACTACTTTCAAACTGTTTTTTTTACATATTTATATTTTAATTTAATTTTTATTTTACTTTTAATCGCAAAAATTTATTTCATTTTTCTTTTATTTTGTCATTTATTTATTATCTTCTTCTATAAATTTTAATATTTTATTTCATAAAAATATGTTTGACTTTATTACTGGTGCTATTGTATATATTTATTTACTTTATTTACTTCATTTATTTTGCATGTTTTTTTTTTGTTTTCATATGTATATTATTTTCATTTACAGTTATTTCATTACTTATATTTTTTAATCTCGTCTATATTTTAATTTTTAATGATTTAAATACAAATTTTTTTTTTTTTTACATCAAAAATATTTGTTAAGTGGGGCTGACCGATGTTAAGGCTTTACCACGACCTTTATAATAAATAAATAAAATAAATAAATTGTTGAGAAAGAGTAGAGACCAAAAATATTAGGACAAATCATTAAATGAATGTTCTTGACTTAGTGAGTGGTGGGGTTTTTAGAATTAATTTGTTCTCTTACTTGAATAGTTGGATAGCTGATCGAAAGAAGGATGATATAACAGGTGTCTTTGGGAATTGCGAAAGGAAATGAGAATGGTAGAAGGTGATTGATTCTGTGAGGAGAGAGGTATGCGTGTAATAGTACATTTATTGAACACAAGAGTATCCATCATTATACGATAGTTAGCGTAGGTACAGATGATATTCAAAGTTAAGAGGTATGAGTTGATTGTTGTTGGCGAAGGAGGAAGATGTTGAAGTTACTACCCAGTCAATGGACCCTTCAATCATTGAGAGGTGTTGTCAATTGGAATATTAGATCATTATCTTTAATATAAAATCAAATTAGTGGGGGCATGGGTGGAGAGGATATTAAAAAGGAGGGAAGTGGTTAGAATTAGGAGTGAAAAGTTAAACAAACAGGGTTACTAGAAAATATGTGAGAGCACTTGCAAATAAATAAATTGAATGTGAACAAGATGAAACTGAACAAATCTGGACGCAAATGAAGTAAGCGTTTGTTAGTAGCGAAAGAGAGGTCAGTGGATGTGCTAAAGTATGAAGTAAGAATGTAAATAGGGGAATGAAGAGGGGATAGGAGCTGTTAAAAGCTAATGATAAATAGGAAGAAAGAGGAAGAAGAAAATAAGAAGAAAGGGGGAAAAGGATAAAATTTGAAGAAGTAGGAGGAAAAAAGGAGTAAAAGAACAGTTTGGAATTTAAATTGAATGGAGACATACAAGGAAATAAGCTGTTCTGGATAGAAGGGTGAAAGGATAAGAAAAAGAGCAAGGGAAATCTTCACAGAATAATGAATAGGATGGTGCTCTTGTAGTAGCTTAGATGGACGTGCGGATAATGTAATGGAACGCCTCGAAAATTTGTCTAACATTGGATGTGATGAAGGGGTGATAGTAAACGTGTGTGAGTTTTAAAGTGTAAGATGAAATAGGTATTTTTGTGGTGAGGTGAAGCAAGGAAGAGGTAATAGGTATGGTGAGAAAGTTGAAGAATGGTTAATCAGCATTTATATATGAAATTACTTGTGAAATAACGAAGAATGAAGGTGAGATTGTGATTGACTGGATACTGAAGTTATGTACCAAAGCGGTTTGTGTAGGTGTATTTCCGAAGGACTGTAGAAGAGCAGTGAAGAAAAGGTTCCTTTAGAAGTGATGGAGATGGTGTAGATAAATTTTTTACATTGAAGAAAATGAGTGAGAAAATGAGAGAGAAAAGATAACAAACCATGATTAGGTTTTATAACTTTTCGATAGGTGTATGAAAGGATTAA
>JABUQX010045891.1:10000-15003 GCA_015478945.1 Trachelipus rathkii
TCGATCACGTATTCTAGACCTCTCTGTTGAATGAGTTACCCGGCGCTGTTGCAAACTACAATGCAATTTTATACTCAAACCTCAAAACTGTAATCTCTCTCCCCTAAAGATCCTTCAAGTCGAAACAACGTAGGTTTTGGAAAACGGGTTTTCGTTGCTTTAATACTTTGAAAACCGTCCAGTCAATGCTTTTCCTTATCAATGAAATCTTTCATATATAATGCCATTGCTATTTTTAAAATATTTTCATATTTATACCCTAAAAATAAACGCCTCATCAATATTAACTCATTATTTTAAATGTAGGTAAGTTTATATTAATACAATAACACATCATTAATAGAAATAAAGACCAACAACGATATAATATACTTCAAAAAGACACTATACAATTTATCAACTAATAAACTATTACATTTTATTTCCAAAAACTTCGTTTCCATTTCCTTTATTACTATTAAGAGACTTGTGCACACACACACACACACATATATAATGAAGATACCAAAATACATGCAGTTCACTTGCATCAAGTTGTATATATGCAAACAACTGTAAAAAGGCAGTATTTGAAAGCGTCTAATCATTACGATTTATAAGATCCCTTCTGCCATACGTACTGTTTAAAATATTTTTAAATAGAATTATCAGAATTTCCTTAAATGGGTTATTGAAATTAATAAAATATTTAATAAAACAATAATATATGTTACACTCTTGGAGTGTGATGGCAATCTTTAAATCTGTTTCTTGAAATTATGTCATTTGAAATTTTACAAAAACATCGGATTTCGTCAGTGGTGACCAAATAATAAAGGATCAGCTGACTATTTACTATAACTGTTTTTCTAATGCAAAAGAGCTTGCCTACTAGTGATTAATATTCTTTTGTTGCAAACATAAATTTTGTGATTACAGAAAACCAATAAACCGTTTACCGATATGTAATAAATAAGTATTAAACTACAAAAATGTTTTATATATTATCACCAAAATGTATAATTGCGGAAAATTGTCAGAAAATATAAATTACCATAAATACACAGCTTACCTGGCCGAGTACATCTAGCAACAATTCAAATGGCAATACTAGTCGTCCTCGACCAGTATCTGCATTCTTATTAAAATATCCAAATCTACTCAGAGCATTCGCATAACAGATCCGTTGGAGTCTTAATGCTTTACAATAAACAACATTTAAATTTTACGCTTTATCACCACATTAAATTTAAAACACATATGTACATTTACTTTTTAATAAAACACTAACATGCACCTTGGTTACGGAAAATACACAATCTAACATATAATAGAAATTGATCGTACATTCGAGACAAATCTGTAGGGAACCTAACTATTATACAACTTGTTGATAATGCTTTGATTTGCGGAAGATCAAATTATCTTACTTTACTATTTATATGAGTTTTTAAGTGAATTTAGATTACCCTCTTAACGAATCAAAATCCTTAAAAACAGCAAGTAAATTATGTGCTATCTATTATTATTTTTTTAGGGGTAAAACAGAATATATACGCAACATCTGAAAGGGAAGGCCGTGATTGGTAATTGCCTTGTATATCATACTAAACTTCTTTCTCAAGAAATTAAACACCTATTTCTTTTCCGAATACAGATACATAGAATTCACAGAATTGGAAGATTATGAGCTTCCACACCTCTAACTAAAATGCACATGTTATTTCAATAAAATACCTCTATTTTATGATATATAAAACCATTTATATATGAACAGTAATTACGCAGTATTCCTTTCGTGTTATATTTTCCCGAGATTTACCATAACACTAAATAATAATATTAAAAAAATTCTTATTAAGAATAACTTAAAATTTCACAATTCAGATTTTAAAAAAAAAGTAAGGTTTAAAGAATAGTTCTCATTGGTCTACTTGTTTTTCTCCTTACAAAAATATAATACCCGATGATTTTACAGCAATTGACCGCGCTTGCGCATACATTAGGTTATACAAAAAAGAAAATAATGATTATTGCAATAGCTATAAATTGCTTTATTTTCAAAACAATTAATGAAAACAAATGTATTATACTTATGTAATCACTCTTCACTATTTCCCTGATGACTTATTTCCATTTAGTTGTTACAAGAGCTGTTTTTATCCCACTACTCTTTTAATCAACCGTATGCCCACTATAACAAATTAAAATAGCTTTCTTCATAAGCCTTATGTTGGGGAACGCTTATCAAAAGCTTGCTCAAAATCTAAATATATTAATTACTACACTGGATTCCTGCAGTCAATGCACGTCAGTAAATGTATTTCCATAAATTTAAAGGGTTTGTCTGACATGACCTACCCTTTCTGAACCCATGCTCCATCATTTTAAAATACCTTGTTTTATTCCTTCCAATACTTTCTAAGAATGACTTCTCAGTAACTTTTGTCAGACTTTTACAAGAACCAGAGATAGTTAGCTTAAAACTGCTATAATTCCCCAAATCTTCCTTTACTACCCTTTTCTTAATAAAATAGGCAGCAACATAAATGCTGTTATTCCAGTTATCCTGATACCTGGCCAAATAATATAGATTGCGTAAAAAATAAAAATCAAATATAATGGCTCTTGCCAATGTGGTACTATTTACCCTCTCAGAAAAATTCTACATGATATACAATCAGGACCTGCAGCTTTACTTGGGTCATATAAATTTAGTAAAAGTTTATTTTCTAACATCAGTTTACTGATTCTGCCAAGTACATTTTATTTTTTGCTTACAGATTACCATTATTATTAATTTTATCAAATTTTTAATTGGACCAATTGTCCTGTTCTTACTTTTAAATTTATAAAAGCTAAAAAACTACTACAGCTTATTACTATCCCTTGCTAAATTAATTTCTGCCTCTCTTTTCATTCTTATTGACAGGTAAGTTCATTCTATTTTTTCCCCCTATAATTTCTATCATACCTCCCTCATGACTAAATACTCACCCTTGAATATTTAACAACATTACCCTTTTCATTGGAATTTATTTTTCTCTTATCTCTATATTCCACTAAACAGGTTTTCTCTTCACCACCATAATGGGTTTATCTTTAATATAAATCATGCTGATGAATCATTCTAAAATTTGCTTAAAAATGTTCCCACATGATAAGAGAGTTGTCTTTAAACTCTTTATCCCCAGTCAGTTATACTGGTATATATATAAGGTACTGTAAATTGGGGGGAAAACTGGTCACAGAGGGGAGAACCAGTCACTTTTTAATATGAAATTTTTTTCATATTGTACCTCACAGATGGAGGGGTACATTCATTATTATATAAATTATTTTTTTTTTTAGCAAATGATGTTAGCATATTTAATTTTAAATTAATTAGCACCATCACTGGCTGGGGAGGTAAACTACACGAAGCAAAAAAAATGATTATTAAAGATAGAACTATTGCCTAAGCAAAAACTTCTTCTTACTACTTTCAAATAAAAAACGGACTATTACAAGTAAGCCGCTGAAGCATCGTATTTAAGAAGCCTTTTTTTTGCTTATATTCTAATTTCGGATGAGGAGGGGAATCAATCCATATTGGAATAAATCCTTCGTACCAGTATAACTTCAATTATGTAAAACGAACACTGAGAAGTCAACTGCATTATGTCGAAAAATTAACTTAGACTTAGGCGTAGCTAGATCACAACAGAGAGCTGTATCAAACTGCTAAAAATAAAAAAAACCCAAAACGTTTTTTTCTTCTCTTCTTTTTTTCTTAATTCTCCTCTCCTTCCATTTCTCCTCAATAATGAATTGAGATTTTTTAGATGGTTTTTTTCCCTTTTTGCATCAGGCTGACGCATTTTTGCAGAGGCATATTATAGCTTCATTTTATGATTTTAAAAGTTAGATTTATGTTAGATTTCTATTAATTTTAGATTTGTATTATAGGGTTTGGGACTGGATTCCAAATTTTGAAATGGTATAAGTGAAATTAAATTTTAAACGCGCTCGAGGTACCATCAAAATTTCAGACACTCCCTCCATCCGCGCCCCGCTCCCCGCCCTCGCCCCCCCCCCCCTTCCCTTCCCTCAAATAAAAATAAAATTAAATAAGTAACATATATAACTGATGATACAACAATAATGAAAATTTTTTTTTTTTTATTTTCTAAAAAACCTTACGCGTAATTACCTATACGTAACCTAAAACAACTACCGTAGCTGAGTTACCTTTTTTACTTATGTAACAAAATCTTCTCCAGTATACTTAAAGAGGTAAATTAAGTCATGTTTCAATAGGTCTTTAATCCTATTATGAAACTTTACAGCCGCAGCTCTTTTAGGTCTTAACAAAATGTCTTGTTGAGGAGTCATTTATGGGTAAAGTAATGATCACTTTTGTAAGGTCTGGGGTAGGGTCGTGCAATAGGAATCCCAATGGGTAAAGATTATATACACATGTCTTTTGAACTGATGTATGTCCCTGTCCTGTCCTGTTTGTACAGTCACATGTCTGACAATACCTTCATCATCAGGCATGTAACATCAGTAATTATTCTAGCTAACTACACACCAACAACACATTTTGGAAAAGTCTATAACTCATTTCGTGGCAACCCCAATCTTCCCAATTTTAGGTGTTAGTCAAATTAGTTTTGGTGCTGCTCTTTTTTTTTCTCTCCTTTTTCTCTCCTTAAGCCATGATCTATCCAATGGTGCGAGTGCGATTGGCCTTGCTCAGTGGCAAAGTTTCTTACGTATAGCCGGCGTATAGTGATGGGCATTATGCGTTAAGAACATCCTGTGCTATTCTCTTATAGCGCATGTCTGTGCAGGGGAGGTGGCGGTGTTGTAGCGGCTGA
Organism: Trachelipus rathkii; assembly: GCA_015478945.1. Taxonomy (NCBI): domain Eukaryota; kingdom Metazoa; phylum Arthropoda; class Malacostraca; order Isopoda; family Trachelipodidae; genus Trachelipus; species Trachelipus rathkii. The sequence continues at coordinate 14,842 of JABUQX010045891.1, forward strand.
ACCTCAGTTATATCGGTAACTTGTAGGTCGATCTGTATTTCTAGTTAGAGGTGCGTCGATCTGGGTGTAGATCAGCTTTAACTTGTGGGGTAGAAGTTTATTAAAGTTTTTTACACAAATAGATTTTTATCATTTAGAAATATATCAATAGGGGATCACAAC
>JABUQX010045892.1:0-32500 GCA_015478945.1 Trachelipus rathkii
CACTGAAAAATCTACACTACTCACAACAGAGGATTTCTTACAGCTTATTATTTAACGTTATTCACTCAGAATTTTTAATTTGATATTTAACCAATAAAAGGTCTCTAAATAGGACCTTCTAATCATATTACTTTATAATTTTAATTCACACGAATGATAGTGTTTTATCCCCACTATGCGGTATTGATTTTTACTGGTATCTCCATCTTATGTGGAAAATGGACTTTTAAACCATTATTCCAAAAATGATTTACCTACAATTTAACTATATCTTCATAATGTAGATCTAATCTTATACTCTCCAATATTTTTTATGTCTACTTTTGTAACACTTGCACATAGAGAAACTCAGCATGTGAGTGCGACCGAGCGTGGCTTAGAGCCCACGAAACAATACGGTGTATTCCCGTTTTTACCGGAGTTCTAAAAACTAGATAATAGTTTTTTCCACAGGGTACATTTTGAGTAACGCTCATAAGTCGAAAGAAACCCGCTCGGCCGCATAATCACCGCAAAGCGTAAGTGCGTAATAAATATAAACGATCACTTTTACCCAATAGGGAATTCGTATATTTCGTACTCAAGATATCAGATTCCTTCCACTGAAATTCGAAATCACTTTTGAACCGTTAAATAATAATTAATTAAACATTAGTGAGTTGATTAATAGTTACACGCAACGCGTACCGCCTAATATACAGCTCAGCTCGCTCTCATCTCTTACACATTGCGCATATCGATAAAACACCTATGTCGATAATTAGCCGTATTATAGCTTAATCATCATCTTCGGATTATGGTGAGATAAGCCAATAAGGGATATAAACCTGAGCTAGCTAGGCTTAACGCCTTTTCTGAGCTGTAAACTTCCCACGACTATATACATCTACAGAACTGAAATTTTAACTACGGTATTTTCGATGAAACAACCCTAATTAAATAATTATATTTCCAGTTTAAAGCAAATATTCTATCTTATTATACTTTTTTTATTGAAGAATAAAGCTAATGAGGATTCACCCACATAAAATACACGGTCGCCCTTTATTCACCATCAAATATAGAGATCACCATAATTGGAACAAAAATGTATCCAGGACATTTGCCCTAAATTTATAAATATAGCCTGGTGACATATTACTTCAATATATACAACCTCAACTTATAGGCTATGAGGTATAAAAGTTTTTTTTATTAACCCCAACATGGTCAGTGTTTTTTATTTATACACCATTATATTAATATAAATTAATATAATAATATATATATAATTAATATAATATATAATATAAATATATATATATTATAATTATAATATATTATAAATTAATATATAATATATATATATTTAATATATAATATAATATATATATATAATATAAATAAATAAATATTAATGATATATATATTAATATATATATTCACTATTCTTTATTCTATTTCTTCTATTCAACTATCCTCTTTGTCACCACCTAATAGAATTTAGGGTAGGTTAGGATAGCTAGTGTTGAAGAAAGCAGTGCTGAGAGAAGAAAATAGTAAAAAATACATGTAGCTTCTGAATTCACACACCACAAACGTATACACGAAAAATGATTAAAAAACAGCCACGACTTAATTCACTGCCACCTCACCCTCCATTCCTATGCACACAATTTTTATAAACTATAAATCTTTTCGTCACCTACCCTTAATGGACTTTTATGAAATAATGCACCTATTGTATGTCTTATATAAAATGAAATTGTTATTTATTAATTATTATATAGGATATTACTAATAATTTACAATTTTACAAATGCATTCCACCATTTTTTATATGAGATACGTCTATCTTTAGCTAATTATTTTATTCAAACCATAGCTGATAAATCTTATCACTCCATATATATATATATGAATGTGAGATGGATCATTTATGTACTTCAACAACCCTACTGAGACCCTAAAAATATCCATATCCAATATCATATAATACCACCCATAATACAATCTATTGCGACACTATCCACATTATTTTGCAGCCATACTATGAGTATAAGACGAACACCACACTGAAGAATACCCTTAATGAGTACAGATGCTAATTATCTTATACAATATACTTTCAAAACTTATGAGATCGTTTTTTTGTTTCAAAGGGTCAGCATTGATGCTGCTCTACACCATATTATATTTTTTTCTAATGGAAAATTATTTATACTGTGTAACAAGTAAAATTACCCTATCCTCTCATTAGCGTACTGTAAATTACTTATAATTTATTATGATATATTTATGAAAGCATTTAGAAAATATTATCTAAATCTTAGATCATTCACACTTCTCCAACAGTTTCTCATGCGAATGGAAATAATATAAGCACATTCAGAGAGAATTGACACAGAATATTTCCTAGATAGAACGTATCATTTCACTATTATTAAATATAAAGTAGAGAATCCATACTAATTATGGATAATTGTATTCTAGTGTCTAAATAGTAAATGTTAGAGTCTAGCATTCGCCGATAGATCTGTGTTCTCACGTTTGCATACCACAAGAAATATATTATGATGATCTGAAATGATAAATCAACGAAAGCGTTTCTGTGATTATGTGATGTCGATTGCTGCTAGAATATATCGGAACTCTTATCGTGATCATATCATTACTGTGTCACTTCGATATCATATATTTTACCTACTATTCAAATAGATATCGACTTTAATGCAATACCTCTCTAACTTCATTGTCTTTAGCATCAATACATAAGTAAACTATTCTCACCAAGTTAAGTAGGATGAGTTTCTGAAATAATCAATTTATAAATTTTGTTTTGCTTTATATTAATACGTATAACCAGAAATTCATATATATATTTCTTTCACTTATATTATTCTCATATTGATTAAATCGAATAATGGGCTAACTGAAATATTAATTCATAATATAAAAAGAGAAGATTGGATTTATCCCTACTATATTAAACAAGCCTTAGTACCCACGTTACGTCAATATAGTGATTAAAATCCAAATCTAGTAAATTGAGCTATTTCTATACTTGATTAACAGCCAAGTCACTATTAAGGTAAAACAATTGCCAAATATACAATTGGACAGTATTATATATTATCTATTGATATCTCTATGCGATCATTGAAGTTTATAGCCGTGTGATGAGGATTAGCGAGTGACGTAAATGTTAACTCAAAGTCATCATAAAGTGGTTTAACAACGCGTTATTTTATCGTTTGCAATTGAATATCTCATATTTAGGTTAAATAATTAACATATTATTCGAATTTATAATTAACACATCATTCGATTTTATAATTAACACATTATTCGATTTTTCCTGTGCGTGAACCATAAGACTTATTAATTATCCGGCGAAAATAAATGTTCAACAACACAAAAAGTTTATAATTTGATAATATTTTCCGGACATGTTCGTAGAGAGAGATTAAATTCGGGATTCTCGATTCTAGATTGTGCTTGAGAAAAGGCTCGAAAAGCGCTAACAGTATGACAATAGAAACAGTAATGAGTAACTAGCTGTTTCATGCATCCAAAAGATTGCTTAAATAGAATTTGAAACTAACTATACCTTTATAACCAAAAGATTGCTTAAATCGAATTGAAAGTCCTCAAACGTTTATACTGTTATTTTTCTAAATATCACATCCAAAGGAAACATTTGCATTGGGTAAGTTATATGGTTATCCATATTAATACTATGAAAGTAATAATTATCATCAGAATCGCCATACCTCTCTATATAGTGATGTATCATGCTTTCATCTAATCGGTGCTCACTTGACTTAGCGATATTCTGCGGCTTGAAATGAATCCGTACTACAATTACCTTGTATTTCAGATACTGTCTCCATCATAGAACAAATTATGATAATAATGATTCTTCAATGTCTTCCTAAACTTTCAGGAGAAATTCAGTGCCATTTCATTAGCAGACTTTAGAAACTGAAATCATGGTTCTTCACCTCACAATTAAACAAACGTAATGAAGCAATTTTCCTGGTAAATCACTGTCACAACATTACGAGAGATCTTTATTCATGCCCTATTTCAACGAAAGCTTCAATGAAACTTAAAACAAAGATTTCTGACACCAATGACACTGCCTTTCCTCTCTTGTACTTTGATCCTAGTGACATAAGGAAAATGAGTAAGGATAGATTAATATAAGAAATGCGAAAAACTTCGATCACTTTTCTTAATTCTTCGCAAGTTTCTAACATCAGTGTTGAACGATACTTTGAGGCCGAGTTTTCTTTTAAATTTTTCAATAATTTCTTTGTTTCCACCTTATCAACTTTCTCAATTACCATTTTTCTCACAGATCTTTGGTCCAGAAGAAATGGCTGTTCTTTCGGAGGTACCTTATGAGACTTCTCGCACAAACATGACGAAAAAACTTCACATTTAAAAACTGCAATGTCAAAAAGATTATTTCTGTGACTCATTTTCTTAATATAATACGTTGCAACTTATATTCATAAATAGTCCATATATTTCAATTTAACTTTTTACTATGTGATATTTCAGAAAAATTATGATACATTAATATTGATATACTATAGAGCATATGGCACAGTTCACTACTATATAATATTAAACAAACTAACGATTGTGATTATGATAAACCATGAGGTAATTTAAACGACTTTCAATAATTTCATCATATATATTATTATGTATCCTAATATTTTTTTGAATAATTATTCATGACAATATGCTAGTCTATGATCCCGATATATCTTGAGCAGTACATTTATAAGTGATGTTTCACTTAATTAGTATATAAAAAGGTAACACTTATAATAATCAATTCTGCTATCATAGTTTGTAAATAATTTCATTCTTATAATATTGGAAGTAGTAAGCCACCTAAAAAATCAGGGCTATATATTTCATATAACACTTACCTATACTATCAATTGAATTCTAATATTTAACGCTCATTTTAAATATATTATCAAAATCTATTAAAATAAAACAAAATCTAACAATACATGAAAATTTAAACCCTTTAATATAAATTAATAAAAATAATAATATAAAATTATAAATAATATAAATATCAGAAATAAAACCAAAACTTATAGATTTCCACATAACGCACATTCTACTCAACATACTATAATATAATAACCGTTAAACATTTATGTAAACTGGTATATACGTAATTAACATTTCTTTCAATGCTATTACTTTCCGGCTGTCCCCAGGTCCACAACCAAAGATAGCAAATATGGTGGATAACTCACATATTACAACTCAGCGCACCTCAGTGTCTAAAACCAGGATCCACTTAATGCATCAAGAATCAAGAACGTCTCAGAATACAGAACAATTTTCTCATCTGTATCTAATCCTTACCACGAATCATTCTTTATATAGTAAAAGTGAAGAGCAAAACAAAACTTAAAGAGAGAAATAGCGGTAAAACAAAACTAAAAATAATTTTAGAGTAATTTTTTTTGCACAAATTTGATACCAAATTTGGACATTTTAGACAGAACCAGATTACATGAAAGATTGAGGAGGCGTGAGTAAGGCTGGGGTACACATATATGAATTAGAGCATCTCCAATTCTAAGTTTCAATCATAGATACCAGCCACCCTTGACTGTATATTATAGGTAAAATAATAACGAGTTAGCCCCCATATTACACCCACTAGAAGTCATCTCACATATAAGAGAACATAGATAGGTTATCACGCAAATGAGAGGCTAGTTCAGAATGAAGCATTGTCCTCATTGATGAGAAGAGAGTAAAAGAGACCTTGAATATATGAAGATAAGAATATATATATATAAATGAATATATATATATAATGAATAATATATAGATGAGAGAGAGATAGATAGAGATAGAGAGAAGTTTTAGTTTTTTATATACAGTATATAAGAATTAAGTATGTAGAAGGTATTAAGAAGAAGATAGAGAAGAATGACGAAAGAATGATTCTTAAAAATGAATCGTAGCCATAGAAGCAGCTATCCAGAAACAGAAATTCTCAAAGGACCCTATAGATGGGATACCACTAAACGAGATCAATATAAAAATAAAAGCTATTGATATACAAGTTACATTAGTAAATAATTGGATATATTGCGAGACGCTACCCAAGAATTTATAATAAAATGAAAAATTTTGAATGCATTTTTTTATTCCCCAATATTCAGTTATCAGAGAGAACAGTAAGGAACATATATTTTATGGGTCAGATGAATTAAACTCTTCTCTAACAGACATTTCTAATTTTTTTTTTTTTTTTTTTTTTTTTTTTTTTCACTTTTTCCGTTAAGTGAATGGAGCATTATTCCTTTAAGAAACAAATTAATGGTACATTTGTGCAACAAAGAAAGATAATTCAGCCAATAATATTACAACTCAAAATTTCATATTATTAGATGCGCAGTAAAATTTTATTATTGAATAACATTGACTGGGGGGATATCTTCTACCCCCCTTTGTCTCTACATGAGGCAATATGTTAAAAATTTGCGCAATTTTATAAAATTAAAAATCCTAAAATAACAACGAACAAAGAATCTGTATTGCATGGCATGTGCGCCACCATTGGAAACGCAAAGTGAATATACAATCAGATTAAACGATTTCATTATATATTTCATATATATATATATATATAAATATATATATAATAAATATATATATATATATATAATATATAATATATATATAATATATATAATAATATTATATATATAATATATTATATATATATATATATATAATAATATATATAATATATATATATATATAATAAATATATAATAATTACTATAATATATATATATATAATATAATATATATATAATAAATATAATATATATAATAATATTATATATATATATAACTATAATATATATAATATATATATTAAATATATATATATATATAAATAATATATATATATATAATATATATATAATATATTGTAATATATGTTCACACTATAAATATTTTAAGGCTCTATAGCGAAATACATAGTAATATGTTTCTCGGAGATAAAGTAATATATGAGAAATAAGAGAGGAGAGAGAAGAGTTATACAAGCCGAAAAACCCCAGACTGCACTTTATCAAGGAAAACACTAAGTGTTATGGTGGAAACATTCCTACAGTAATAGTAATATCTAAATATCACATACAAAAAGGGCGGTAATAACAATAACACTCACCACTGATATTATATAAGTAGAAATGAAAAATGTATAGATTGATTAGAGAATGGGAAATTTATCTCATAATACGAGAGAGCGCCTTTTATTATAGAGAATACGTCCTAATATCTTATTTAGAAGCTTATATGAGATTATTAATTTAATAAAAAAGAATAAAGAACAGCGTTATAAACTATATTAAATATAATGAATCACGTATGAACAAGTAAATCACCTATATAAATGTAACTTGATGGGGGTAAATGCCATTAATTTTGACCATTTATAAGTATATGTATTTTTATGTAGGAAAATTATTAGAGAGTTCATAGTTACACGGTGGATATAACTATCAATATAATGAGGTGTTATCGGGAAAATTATTGTAAACTATCACCTCAACGCGAAACATATTGAGTATGAATTGACCTATATCTGAGTCTATGAATATAATTGTCACATATGATAGCAATATATGACTATTATTATGATTTAAATTACTAAGAGTATATTGATATACGATTAATAGCCAAAGAATATTGCTGGATAAGAATACATTTCTATAGTTTATATATATATGGTAGATTATATGAAAAAATGAGATTATAGGTTTCAAATTAATTTTAGCGTGTTTTATATCAACTTGATATTATAATTTTAAATAGATTTGAGAATAATTATATTAAAGAAAATATACTAGTAATTATAATATTTATTTTTCATAACCATATTTAATATTTGTTCCTATAAGACAAAACTATCATTTATTAAATAATATAATTTTAATATTTATAATAAATAGATCTATATAGTTTTTAGAAAAAAAATGTTATGCAGACTTATATTATTAAATTTATTTATATATAATAATAAAATAGTTATATAATATAATTTTGAATAATATAAGTTATATAAATATACCAGTTTTATTTTTTTTAGATAAATCAGCATTTTAATATATTTTGAAAATACAGTAATATTTTCCTCTTGAAAATTAACTAATATAGTATATTGTTAATTAATTATAAACACAACTTTTTTCTCGTGCTCTGATTAAAAAACTATCAAACCATGGCAAATACTTTCACTAAACATAATGAATTTACATTGGCACACTATATATTAATACAATGTTTTATGAATGCACAGTCGAGTCTATAAAGAGTGAATCACATTTTTTCGCAGAGATTAATAAATTTAACCAAAAAGGAGAGAAAAGAAAAATTCTATTTATTATCACAATATGATATTCATAGTTAATCAAATCTTATCAATATAATACAACAATTACTCACAACACTCGAATAAAAACAAGTATTTATTGATTAAAACACACTTCGTCTGCACGAAAGATTCTTCTATGCAGAAAAATTACGTAAAACAAAAAATAAATAATTAAAAATAAATATATAACAATATATATTCACACACACAAATAATTACACACAATATCTAATTGTTATATTATTTTATATTTATGTTTATTTATTCCTTGGCTACACCAAGTAAAATCATAGAAAATAATAATGAAATAATTAAATATAATAATGTAAATAATTATAACTAACACTAATAATAATAATAATAGAGTACAATATAATTGTATTAAGGTGTATACTGGAAAGTAATAATTACATAACGTGAGAGTAAACTAACACTAAATGAGACGTATTACTCAATTAACCCTCAAGAATATTAAGAGTTAAGACTAAGTAATAAATGGAAACACCTAACCGCACAGGTAAAACACACTCAATATAATAAAATAATCAACAAATAAGCGATTAATTTACCTGTGAAGTAATTGAACCCATTCAACTGGTAAAGTAGGATGAAATTAATTCCATTATCACCACCAATCACGATAACTGTATCACCGTGAATAAAATACGTAAAAGATAAAACTCACCACGACTCCTTAGCATCATCAAGGTAATAAAATTTGTAATCACACTGAGGATAATCATTAATAAAATATACACTCTATTTGAATAATAATAATAGATAATAATTTTAAGTAAATAAAAAATAGTACATAAAATAAATATAATGATAAATAATCAATTTAATATGTGCTCGCCCGTGAGTTAACACGTGATGATAATAGTATATATAAAAAAAATCACAAACCTATTTTAAAACACTTCTTTGTAGATTCTCCTTAATCCATACTAATTAAGGAAATATGATAATTATATTTTTATTATATTATTTATATGTTTAGTTTGTGTCCTTATAGTTAATAAAATTCGACTTGTTTTATGACCTAAATTTAAATATATCTACCTATTATAAATAAATTAAAATAGTAATTACATACTAGGAATTACAAGATAAATAATAATAATTAAAAAATAAGAAAAATTAATGTGAATAAAAAATAAAATATATATAGTATATAATTAATTAAATAACAATCTACACAAAAAAAATGCAGACCCCAAATAACATGAGACCAACCAATTAGAGTCCCACTGAACTTTCCCGATATCTCCAAGTGTGTAGTAGAGATTTTATAAGAACTAGAATAATACATTTGATGTCTATAAACCTAATTCGATACGGCATTAGTCCGAACTCCACATATGAAAAAAATAAAGATAAATTTAAATTTATTTTATTTCATCTTTTAAAGATACTTTAGTACTTTTTTGTAACTATTTATATTAATTTAATTTTGGCTTAGATTCTAACTCATAATAATTAAATTTTCCTTCATCCTGTCGAATGTCTTTTAATTTGGTTCCCAATTTCATTCATCATAATTTAATAAAATTTAATTAACCAAACTTTAGCTCCGACAAGCTCCAGCTATCTAGCACTTCTAATTAAAGTACCTATTTATATTGAATAAATAATCATTTGTTGACAGATGTATATAATGTATAAAAAAAAAAATAGTAATGTATAAAAAAATTCACTTTCCATTATTTCAATAAATTTAACAAAAAGTTAACCAAAATATTTAAAAAAAATAGTATTTTATTATATAGGTAATTTTTATATTATCCTTGCGTCATTATGTCTCCAGACTAAACTCTATAATTAGTTTGCATTTAACTGAAGCTATCAGAATTTCAACCAAATTTTTGCGAATCTTCTAGCTTTATTTATGTTCCAATCTTATTCAAAAACTCTCCTTTCTAGGCACTACACCAAACTCCGTAGTCTCACCTGATTTCACTGATTACCGTCTCTACGTCTCCACGTCTCTGTTTACCGTACTTCCGTCTCCGTCTCCGTATCATCCGTCTCACACCGTTAATCATCTTAATTTAATATATTAATAAATATTAATCACATTTAATTTTAAATCATATTAACTATATATAATCAAAGGTATTATGAACGTGTATATATTTATAATTAATGAGGATTTATGTATATAATAATAGAATAAATAAATATAAAAGGTTAATAAATAAGAAATATACATAAGCTAAATAGGTTATCCTAGAATTATTTTATCATCGTTGAAATTAATATATAATTATTTTATTAATATAATTATATATTAATATGCAGATGTAATTATAAGACGCAAGATGACAACGAATGAGTCGGATAAGATAGTTATTATTTGAATAATTGCATAATAATTAAGTCAATAATTGAATAAGATATGAAGTTTATCTAGTAATAATATGCATAAAGTCCTGCAGGCATAATTGCCACACACACACACACTACATATATATATATATATATTTATATATATATACCATAATTATAATATATATATATATATATAAATATATATAATATATATTAATATATATATATATATACTATATATATATTATATATAATATATATATAATATATATATATATAGATAATAGATAATATAATAATAATATATATATATAATATATATATATATATATATATGATAACATATTAATATAATATTATATAATAATATATATATATTATATATATATAATATATACCGATATATATATACATAATATATATATATATATATAATATATAATATATATATATATAATATATATATATATATATATAATATATATATAATATATATATAACTATAATTATTATATATACTAATATATATAATATATATATATATATATATAAATATATCTTCCTGGCCACAAAGGTCAAAGGTCTACCAAATTCCAACTGTGTTGGTTAAACCCAGAATCCAATGCCAAATCAAAGGCAGACACACCCTGATACATGACGTTTGAAAGTGTGGAAATCTAAGAAAGTTGGAAAAATAAATGAAGGAAGTGTGCTCCAGAATTTGCCAGTAGAATACAGGAAAGATTGAGCAGAGGGGTTAAGGCTGGGGTCAAAGAGTTGGCAGAGTAAGAATGAGACTGTGTGGAGAAACGAGTAGCCCTAGTTCTCCTCAAAGGGAGAGGTTTTCTGCTAGAGAGTTCAGAACAGCAGTATCCTTTGTTTTTGCGGTTGTATATTGTATAAGAAAAGTGATGCAACAGTTCGACTACTAGAAAGAGATTGGAGAAAGTTAATAAGTTAATAAGTTAATAAGTTAATAAGGTAATAAGTTAATAAGTTAATAAGTTAATAAGTTAATAAGTTAATAAGTTAATAAGTTAATAAGTTAATAAGTTAATAAGAGTTGACAAGTCGATAAACCCCAGACTGTACTTTATCAAGGAGAAGAGTGTTGATGGAACAATCGCAGATATGTGATTCAAGCTCTATACAAGGGCGAACAACACACCTGTATAGAGAATGAAACTGGGGTGGTGAGAGGGAGTTCTGAATTTCAATTTTTAGTCTTCCTTGTTTCCTCCTTATCTATTTCTATACATCTTTCCTTTTGGATATCGTCTTTGACTATTAGCACATTCAACCACGCCTTTTTCATGCATCTAATCACGTGCACCACCTCTTCATTCCACTACTCACTATTGACATTCTTACTTCCTACTTTAGCACATTCAAATACTTCTCTTGCACTGCTAACAAAGGCTTCCATCATTTGCGTTCAGATTTATTCAGTTTCATAGTGTTCACATTCAACTGATTTATTTACAAATGCTCTCACAAACTTTTCCTTATAACCTTGTTTACTTAAATTCTCACTTAATATTTCTACTTTCTTCCTTATCTCTTCCCCTCCACTCATGCCCCCACTTGCATAATCTTACATTAAACAACATAATGATCTGATAATTCTATCACTAACCCCCTCATTGATTTAACGTCCATCACATACTTCAACATTTCCTTCACATCTCCTTCTTCAACAACATACATTAATCATATTTTTCACTTCCATACCATCTATACCTACCCCAACTCTCATATATCTATGAAAACTCTTGTACCCAAAGAATGTCTTACTTACATGTATACCTCTCTCCTTGCAAAAATTAATCATCTTCCTACTATTCTCATTTTCTCTCGCAACCCCAAAGGTACCTGTTATAAAACCCTTTTTTCGATCACCTATCCAACTATTCAAGTTGCCCAACACAATCAATCTGAATCTACTCACTTCATCCAAAACATCATTCAGATTTTCCAAGAAAGTCACGCTCTCCTCTAATCATTACCCTAAGATGGACCATATCTTACAGCCACACATACCTTGAACTTCTCAAAATTATATTTAACCATTAGAATCCTAGCACTCACACAAACAAACCCACCATAGCCCTGTAATACAGGTCACTCATCAGAATCGCAACTTCATCTCTCTCCCTCTCATTCCTCTCCACTACAACACACACACATATTTCACCACACACCAATCGTCTTAATCACTTAATTTTTCCTTTTCATCGGCCACATCGAGCAAATCAAATTTACCCTTTTTTACATTCCATGTACCCAGATGATTCATACAATTTCGCCGGAAGATACAAATTCAATTACGGAAATGACGACCAGGTTCGAGGCATGCATAAACATTCCTAGGTTACAAATAAGTTGTAGCGTGTCCTCAACTCAACTCCCTCTGTCCATTTAGTCGTCTCCTACGACACGTTTAGCGTACGCTCTGGGAACTCTTTCTCACAAACACAGGAATAAATGAAAAAAGATATTAATTGCAATAGTAGTAGTGCTTTATGATTTGTATATGATACGGAGAGTCTACTCCAGTGTAAGAAGATTGTGGATATGAGCGGAAGAGGGGCGAACCATTGGACTGTAATATCATGGTGTGTATACCCTACACTCCAAATGTACAATGGAATGTAACCTCATCGCCTCGATAGCGCTACTTTCTCTCTCTCTCTCTCTCTCTCTCTCTCTCTCTCTCTCTCTCTCTCTCTCTCTCTCTCTCTCTCTCTCTCTCTCTCTCTCTCTCTCTCTCTCTCTCACCATATATATATATATATATAAATATATATATATAAGTAGTAACACTACCTTTTTGCACGAAAATGACCGCGACCTTTTTTGACCTTTTTTGACCGCGACCTTTTTGGGCCTTGACCTTTTTGGGCATCCTGAATTTTTTACCTTAACTTTTTTTTGGGCCTTGACCTTTTTGGGCCTTGACCTTTTTGGGCAACCCAAATTTTTTGAGAACCCGGATTTTTGAGAACCCGGATTTTTTGAGAACCCGGATTTTTTGAGAACCCGGATTTTTTGAGAACCCGGATTTTTTGAGAACCCGGATTTTTTGAGAACCCGGATTTTTGAGAACCCGGATGTTTGAGAACCCAAATTTGTTTGAGAACCCAAAATTTTTGAGAACCCAAATTTTTTGAGAACCCCAATTTTTTTTTGAGAACCCAAATTTTTGAGAACCCTAATTTGAGAACCCTAAATTTTTGGCAAACCCCTAAATTTTTGGCAATCCCTAATTTTTGCAACCCTTCGGAAGAAGGGTTGCGCCAAACGTTGCGCCAGCAACCGTTGTACGTAGTTTCCCACCCTAATTTTTTCGACCAAAACTTTGGTCATCCATGGGTCAATTTTGGCCCCACCCTAATTTTGCCCACCCTTTAGGGCTTAGCCCTATTTTTTGATATCTTCTCTCGTCTTGGGTGAGCGATATATCACTGAGCGAGGCGGAGCGCGCTGTGGGGCGCGCGCACCACACCACACACACACACACACACACACCACACACACACCTTAGCCTACACCCATCCTCCACATAGCCTACACACCCAGCCTACATCCAGCCTACACATAGCCACACCCAGCCTCCAATAAGCCTACAACCCAGCCTACACATAGGCCTACCACCCAGCCTCCCACATAAGCCTACACCCAGACCTACACATAGCCTACACCCAGTCTACAACATAGCCTACAACCCAGCCTACACCCAGCCTAAACCCAGCCTACACATAGCCTTCACCTAGCCTACAAACCTAGCCTGCCACCTAGGCCTACACCTTACACCTAGCCTCACCCATCCTTCACATAGCTACACCTACACCTAGATGTCCATTCGAGCTTCACCTAGCTACACGCGTACACCAGCCTCCCATCCAGCCTTCACCTTTGCCTACACATACACCTACAACCTAGCCTCCACCCAGCCTTCCCATAGCCTTACCTACACTTACACCTAGACTCCACCCAAAACCTTCACTAAGCGGTACACCTTTACCTAGCCTACACGTGCCCCTACAACCTTAATGCCCCAGCTTTTGATGTCTCACCTTTGTTGATGGCTCATCCTTGATGACGTCATCTTTGTCGGTTAAACTTTTTAATGACTCAGATTTATTGATGTTTCAACTTTGATGGTTCAGAATCACCGTAAGGAGTATCTAGTGATGTCTATTAGTGTTCTATTGATTATTCTAATGAGTGCTGGGTGAGGGCCAGGTGAGTGCCAGGTGAGTGCCAATGAGTGCCAGATGAGTTTGCCAAGAGTGCAATGAGTCCAAGTGAGTGACCACATCAGTGCCAAACTGAGTGCCACTTTTTTCAAGCCTTTTTTAGCCTCCCCTAAGCCTAGAATAGCCCTATTAGGGGTGTCTACCCCTAGGTATAAGGTATGAGGAAATCGATTGCTGTATATTACAAGTTGCTAGGGTGCTTCCTTCTATGAGGTTAGTCTTGTTCTAACACTTATAGCCTATATATTACTTGCACACACACCTACACACATAACGTATAATCTTATAAACACTATGACACTTATAAGCACTTACACTCTCCCATTGACACTTATACACACTAGCCCATCTACACTTACACTCACACCCACACACAGATACACTTACACTCACAACACTCGGATATTTTGAATGTCTCAACTTTGAGCGCTCAGACTTTGATAGCCTCAACGTTGATTGCCTCAAACTTTGAGCTCAGCATTAATGCCTCAGCATTGATTGCCTCAAATTTGTTGCCTCATCTTTGATGACTCATTCTTTGATGAAGTCATCTTGATACCACCTATATTGATGAGTTCATCTATTGATGACTCATCTTTTTGTTCTACCTCTAGATCATAAGCTACCCAACAAGGCTCAGCGTGAGCCCTCCGCGCAAAGACAGCCAAATCTCGCACCCGCAGGTGCGACCGCCGCGTTCCCCGCCCGCCGCGTGCGCCCCGCAGGCGCAATATTTTCTCGCTAACCGCCGCCGCGTGCGCCCGCAGGCGAAACAATATTTCCGCGTACCCGCCCGCCGCGTGCGCCCGCAGGGCGCAAATATTCCGCGAACGAAAAAATATGATATCAATGTAAACTATTACAAAGAATATTATCTATTATACAATAATTAATTACTATGAGTATCATTCTATTTTTATTCATTACTTAAAATACAATATTATATTAAAATACCAATAACATATCTCACACATCGTGAAAGTCATAAAACTGTAATCTATAAAGAGATACTTTGAAATATATTTAACCTTGGAGAATGCGAAAAATTGTCCAAACCTTTAAGAAAATATTTCTAAGTTCCCTAAGATTTATGGTATCGATATCTTGGAATGTAGAATATTTTCTAAGTGTAACAAATATTTCACAACATAAGAATTTATGCGTTTAAATTGCTTGCAAATGGGGTAATAAATAATTAATTGTTAATAACCTTGTTGAAAAAGAGATAAAGCATGTTTTAACTTTTATCAGGTAAATATTAATATCCAATTCTTCACTTAAGACGCGATATTGCCAGGGAGTGAGATGTATTGTGATTAATTAGTATGCTATTTTGTTATGCGATATATTTCCGTATGTTTGATATAATTATGAGCAATTAAATTAGTTTTTAATGCTCTTATAACTTCATTGTTATTTACTGCTATTTATTAACTTCAATATTTATTTAAACAATTAATCCATTTACTAATATAAAGTACAGTAAATCAGTAATAATCAATAGATAGTGTGATCACTAACACCAAGGTGATATATAGTGAGATTAGTATGCTTTTTGTATTTACGCTTTATATGCTTTAACTCATGTTATTTACTAGCTTATTAACTTTCATGCTTACTTGTTTAACTTTCTGACTTTACTGTATTTAAGCTCAATATTTAATATTAACATTATGTTTTCTTTTATATTTTATATATATTATAATTAAAATTATTTCATTCTAATTTTCTTTTTTGTTTTAATATTTGTTATTTTTTATTCTTTTTTATTCATTTTAATTCTATTTTTATTATTTAACTTTTATTATTATGTTATTTTGTTTTAATTACTTATTTACATTTTAATTATTTATTAATTTATATAGTTATTAACTGGGAGATTAGTATTTTTCATTTTATTGTGATATTTTATATTTATTTAATTTATTATATGCTATGTTATTTACTTCATGCCTATTGTTATATATATTTAGAACACATACATATCACACACCCTCAATACCACACTATACACACACACATAACATCAACACACACAACACTACATACACCTACACACACCACACCACTTTAACACTTATACACCCACATTATCACCTTCCATACATTTAAATAATTCCACACATATTCAATATTAATGTCCAAACTTACGTTTATTATCATCACGGAATGACACATATTTATTTACACTATCTAACAGTATCTACACACACCATAACACACACACACAGAATTTTACGTTACACTCACACATAGATTACTTATCGCATTCACTGAAGTGTTACTTTTGAACTATTCTTCTACACAAATAAAAATTAGTTTTACTTACCTTCACACAAGATTTACATGAGCGACTCACACATTATTTTATACTTACACTCACACACGAGAATTTATTACTTCACAAAACAACGATTACTAATTTATCACTCATATCATCACAATCATTTTATCATACTTAAATTATCAAAGATAAATTACTTACCACCACCACAGATTTACTTGACACCAACACAGATATTTAAATTAAAAAAAGATACATAATACACCTTATCATGATTTAATCTTTAACTATACACACAACAAGCCAATCACACATGACAACAACCCACACAACAAACATATTACAATAAACCTACCACACGGTTCACACATCGAGCGTAACACACATTATCCTCTACTACTCAGCGAGCGCACAACCGTGCAGGCTACAGTCACATCAATATAACGTAATATATTTAGTTATTGAACGAATTCTTTATTTATGTTTTATATTTAATTAAACACGTACAATTATTTACGACTTAAAAGTAAATTTTGTCACAAAGTTTCTATTAAAAACTTTATCTATATAATTAAAATCAATAATTAATTATTATTGATAACAAAGAATTATTATAACTGTTAATTTACTTTTTGGTTATATAAATTTAATAACTATCAAATGTTTAAAAATAACTTTTACTAAAATTTTATGAAATTTATATTAAAACATATAATATTTTAATAATACCTAAAAGCAATAAATCAGAAAATTATAGTAAGGCCAGCCCCTAGCACCCCCTACACCACAGCTAATGCCACGTTTATTGTTCTATTGACCTATACTTACTGCTTAACATTATTATCAATCTATTACCCATGTAATAAGTATTAGCAAATAACATATTGAAATTAATTTTTTTTCTGCTACAAAACATTTATTTTTATAAGAAATCATTTCTAAGTTTTTATTTAAAAATGAACAAATAGTTTTCACTTACATTTAATATATTATCGCTCGATTAAGTTAACTAAAATATATTCAAAGTTTTTTAAATGTAATTTTGTAATTTATACTTTATTATTATTACTAATTATAGTATTAAATTATATTAATTATATCTATTCACTATATTATTAATATGATATTATACTATTATAGGAGAGTTGTTAAAACATTAAAAAAGGCATCATCTAAGGCAAAGTTTCAAAAGTGTCATCATCTAACGCAAATTTTGCAGATGAGCACAGATGCAGACTTTAAAGTGAGAGAGGTTAATTCAGCAGGAAACACACAAGATGGAAAAGAATTCCGCAGAACAGATGTGGCTGGAAAGACGGAAGCACCGCAACGAACAAGCCTAGATTTACTAATGTCAACACAAAGCTCATGTGTAGACACAACACGCTTTGTGCTGCAAGGGCATCTTAAAGGTGGTGGTATGCGAGAGGCAAGTTTACTCGAACACTTGCCGCTGCAGTACATATAGAAAAGAAATAAAGCTTCAACATCGCTCAGCAAAGATAGAGGGTCAAATGAACTGGAAAGTACAGAACATTTTTAAGCATTTTGGCCTTTGACTCGACCCTATAACTGGTTAGACCAGAGCTCTTCAGATATGAGAGAAGTATTCCATGCAAGGTCGGATGGAACCCTTGTATAGCTGGAGTAACTGAGAAGAGTAAAAAAAGTCTCGCAGTCTAAACAGAACTAACAGTTTCTTTGAGGCCGCCCTAGCAAACCGCTGTGATGTGAGGTTTCCAAGACATTTTTCTGTTTATGTTGAAGCCAAAGGATGTTTACTATTGTCAACCAGAGAGAAGCAGAAATTGTCAACAGGAGAGACTAGGAAAGTTAGAAGGTCTTAGAGAGGGGAGATTTATAGAAGTTGGGTTCTATAAAGAATACTCGGTCATTATGAGCATACAAATCCGCTGGGAAATTATCCTAATCAGCGAGAATATAATCGGAAAGATTAAGAGAGAGGCAATTCTAGAAGTACAAAAGGGAGCAGAATTGAGTCTTACCGATGTCGTTTAAACACCCACCACTTACTCTTTTTAACTACCTCAGGTTGCTCATCAACGCCAATACCGCCAGTTTCTGTTTTTCACATAACCCTTGAGCCAGAAATGGGCCTCAATAACTGAACAAAATCTCGCAATAAAACAGGGGATTGTTTGTGCTGCTCTGGCCTTATTCACCTGAAACACAATGAGATTAAAAAATGAGATATATTTACAATCTCTTCCGGACTCCAATAATAAATTTTTCAATATAAGCCTTCAATGTATGCCGTTTTAATTTCCATCGTAAGAAAACAAACCTCAAAGTGTAATCAGCCCATTATATATATAATATATATATATATAATATATAATAATAATATTGTATATAATAATATATATATTATATATATATATATTATATATTAATTATTTATATTTATATATATAATTGATTATACTATATTGTTTCCTCTGATGTTAACAGGTCAGAAGACCTGAATTCCTAGATTTAAAAGTCTACAGCTCCAATACATCGGCGAATAAAAATCATGCCAATTTAAATTAATTTTATACAATAAAAAATAAAAGAGAGGTATTTAAGTATAATTACCCTTGGTCACGTCGATAAGTAGATTGTTAGGCATAGCCTGTCGAAGTCTTGGTGATTCAGTGAGTGAACTATAAAAATGTGTGAGATTGTTCAGGTAAAAAAGAGTGTTCCCGATAGTATCCCATTCCGTAAGAAAATAATACAAATTCTTCAGCAATAGACTTACGTAAATATATATATTTTATATATATATATTATATATATAGTATATAATATATATATGTATACATATATTATATTGATATATATATTATTATATACTATAGTTATTAATATTATAATTATTAGTATATTATATATTATATATATAGTATATATATCATGTATATATATATATATATATTATATATATATATATATATATTATATATATAATATTATATAGTATATATTTATAATAATATATATCTAATATTTTCATATATATAATTTGCATGTATTAAGAGTCGTTGACTGTAGACAGGTTTCAGTTTGATTATTTTTGAAAAATAATCTTTTAATTAGTTGTGCGATGATTATATCTACTTAAAAGACAATGAAAATAAGAAGTTTTAAAGCATTGGAAACAATCATACTTTCTCTGCCTTGAGACAGATCAGAGGTTAGTTGCTAGAAGGCTATCCTCTTTTCCTGAGCTAGTTAAGGTTAGCTAAGGCATCATTAAAAAAAATGTAAATTGAAGTTTTTTTTTAAGTACGCCTTTATATTTAGTGGATAGTTATCATTATTGAAAAGCAGGAAAAAAGGCTGGGGATAGAACACGAGCCATGATGAAAAACAACTCACTAAAGAAATTTAACGGATAAACTTTGAAACCTAGCTACAACAGCTGTGGATCTACAACAGTTGCTTCAGAAAGACTGTTCAGAATATCATAGAGAAGACCATGGCTAAAAGGGGTAAATACCAAAATAGTTAAGCTAAGGAACTAAAACTTCGGGCGGGATTGTATCAAAGACTTTTTATATGTTCAGTTTTACAGCAATATTTTCAACGAAATATATATATATATATATATATATATAATATATAACCTATATATCTATATATATATATATATATAATCATACGTCTTTATTGCCGGTCTTAGTTTGGTGTGGATGGTTTGTTCGTGGTGTTTGGGTTGGTTGGTGTGTTGTTCGATATATATATCGGTATATATATTATATATATAATATATATATAATATATATATAATATTTTATATATAATATATATATATAGTATATATATATATGGATATATATATATAAGTATATATAGTATATATAGTATATCCATATATAGTATATATATATATATGAGATAATATATATAGTATATATTATATCATATAATATATATATTATATATATTATCCCGTCATATAATATATATATATATATAAAATATAATATATATATATATATCTATTATATATATTAATATTAATATTATCATATATATATATATATATTATATATAGTATATTATATATATATATATATATATATAATATATAGTATTTGTATATATCTATATTATATATTAGTATATATACTTATAGTATATTATGATATAGTATATATATTTATATATATAATTTATATATGTAGTATATATATGTATATTTATTAAATATATATATATATATATGTATAGTAATATAATATATATATATATATATATATATATAATATATATTAGTATATGATATATATATATTTATATATATATTATATTATATATTATATATATATAGCATATATATATATACGTATATATAATATAGGGTATATATATAGTATAGTTATATATATATAAATTAAATATACACTAATAGTTAATATATATATTATAGTATATATATTATAATATATATATATATCAAGGATACTAAACTAGACTAAAAAATTTAAGATGTTTTCAAATATTATTATTCTTTGCAGATGTGCGTGCGCATTTTATCGTTTTGTGCAATTTTCATAAGAGGTTGACAGTTTTTTTTTTTTAAATGCCTAAGTGGGAGTCACCTTATGACAGTGGTGACGGGGACTAGCCCAAATGTTGGACTGAAAATTGGGTCGAAAAGGAAAAAAGGTCGACACAACATCAAAAAAATTTCCAGTACAGACCGCCGCAGGCGTTAGGATACGTTAGGTTAGGTTAGGTTAAGTTAGGTTACGTTAGGCTACGTTAAGTTTTGTTGGATCCGCTAGAGAAACTCTAAATAACCAGATTTGTTTTTGTTTTTTTTACAAATGTCTACTTGAGTATAGGTCCAGAGTGACCTCAAATGTAAAAGTGAATGGGAAAAACTATTCGTGGTTGCACAATGCACCAAATTCTAGTAGGGATGCTCTCTGTAAACTTTGTCGCTGTACAATAAAATGTATTGCATAATT
This sequence comes from Trachelipus rathkii, assembly GCA_015478945.1. NCBI lineage: Eukaryota > Metazoa > Arthropoda > Malacostraca > Isopoda > Trachelipodidae > Trachelipus > Trachelipus rathkii. Next base: position 22,279 of record JABUQX010045892.1, read on the forward strand.
TTTTTGTGCATGAATCTTCATTAAAACACCAATGTAAATTCACTGGAATTACTCAAAGAAACCTTTCATCTTTTGTTAGTAAAAAAAAGCACAGAATAGGAAAACGAGGCAATTAAAAAAGTTGAAATTAGATTGTTGAATTACTATAACGGACTGGAAAGCGAAAATTGTTTTTGAAAAAAATGAAATAGCTATATTAATAGGAAGGGAGGGTGTATGATACGTTCTCTGGCCTGCAAATAGGACTAAAAGAGGTGTATAAGCTAGCAAAGCTACTTGCAATAATTCCAACTACAACAGCTACAGTTGAAAGGACAATTTCTGCATTGCGGAGATTATTCTATACTATAGGTCATCTCAAGGACAAGAAAGAAAGAAAGACTATCATTACTAGCATTGTGGTCAATTGAATAAGCTTTGCTTGATAACTTAAAAATTCGATCAACATTTTCTGTGGAGGTGGTATAAAAGTTTCTTCAAAAGAACAGGAGTGCAGAGTTTATCTTCAAGTGAAGAATCGCTTTAGTGATTCATTACTAATATCAGATTTAGCAAGTAAGTTTAGTATCTACGATCGATTCCACTCAATTTAACATATGATACACTATATATAACTTAATATATTTATATAATACTTCAACACTAATTATAATAGATATATACTTATTATAACTAACCTTAGTAATCAATAAATTTTAACTAATCATACTTATATATATATAGTACACTATAAGTAATTATATATATATATAGCTAATACTAGTATAATTAAGTAACAATATAGCAATATAAATATCAGTACCAGTATACTATACTCTTTGTAGTACTTCTACCATGTAGGTCTTAATTTTAGAGCCCATTTCCTATAAATTTTGAGGTACACTTATAAATCTAATCTTTATTCTATAGTTTAATAATATAACATTTATCGCTGAACCTTATTACTTAAATAACTATCTGTATAATCATATATTATATTATATAATACATAGACTATATCTTTGTATTATATATTACTTATATGATATCTTATATATATTATATTATAACTATATAATTATTTTATATATTAATATTATATATAATATTATTTTTATTACTAAATCGCACCATGTGTAAAAGACAATACCAGGAAAGAATAACCACCACACAGGCTTGTGAGCTATTTATTTTTCGCCATAATAGGAGAAAAAGGGGTAAAAGAGATAAGACCTAGCAATGTCGATGTGGGAAAAAATAATCATTTTTATTTTACTTCCGCGACATTATTGTGCGCCATAAAACAGCAAATTAATGTGCATAGTCCAAATCATAAAACACTAAGGTAGGATTCAATAGTGTATAACGATCGACTATGTAATCGAAAAATCCTTGTATAACAAAGCTGATAATGTACAGCACTTAAAAATTAAGATTACACTTTCAAAATTATAGACTGGAATCTGTATAAATTAAAGAAGGCGCAGAGATTTGGGAGATGAATAACACCAAGGGAGTAGAAGCGTATAGAGACGGAGTCATTCATGAATTATGAAAAGCCGGTCTCCTAGATGTTTGGGTTAAGATAACTGATTTAGGTAAAGACTTTTGTTTTTTAGCACTGTCGGCTTATATGGAGCAAGCAAGATCACCACATGTGTGTATATTGTTCACATTATCAATGAGACTGGATTGATCTCCTTACAAACAAGAGTTGTGACTGAATGAACGCCCTACAGATTGCAGTCTTTAAGTATGTACCATATATGAACGAATTTCACACAAAAATTTATATTTAAATCTCTTTATAAATTCATCTGTCTAGCATTAGGAAACACAGTGAAGAAGAAGGATACTCATCGTAGTATAAGAACTGAGAAGTGGTATTGGGAGCTCAAAGAATTCTGTAGATATCTGAGGTGACTCCTAAAGGAGACTTTAATTGTGAGCATTAGAGTAAGCGATACGACGAGTGAAGATTGAGATAGAGAGAAACGAGAGAGAGGAGAGAGAGAGAGAGAGAGAGGAGAAAGTGAGAGATGAAGCATAAGAGAGCGCGATGAAGAGAGAGAGAGAGAGAGAGAGAGTGAGGGAGAGATTTTGCGAAGGTGAAACTATTACTAAATATTTGATATTGTAGGAAGAAAGTAGCTCCTTTAAAACCATATTAAAAATCTCTGACTTTATAAAAGCGAGAATGAAGTAAAATCAAGACACTGATTGTTATAACTTAAATATAAATCTATCACCTGCTTATTAATCAGATAGGCTTTAATACTACTTTCTAGCCTTACTTTATAGCTTTTAAACTTATTCTGATTTATAAAAAATAATAACTAAATATAATTAATAAGCTACTATAGCTTAGTTAAACAATATACATATACATTAATTACCATAATATACCGATATATAAGACCATAGTTATAAATATCAGTATCTTATAAATATTATCAATATATTATTAGAATGGTATTAGTTTACCTAATCAACCCTAAGGGCATATAATAGAATCCAAAGAACTAAGTTAACCGTTGGATGGTAGAGAGTTTTTACTGGAGACATTGCTAAATTGCTCCTCCTGGGGTGAGAACCAAAACCGCCACGATGCGACTAGCGTGAACGGAGAGTCACTCCTCTACACGCGCTATCATCTCATCGTGCGTGGTAGACCATCTACTAATCCCATCAAAGTGAGGCTAATTCTAAGGAACAGCACCCTTTTAAGTGCGAAGCCGTGAGTCATCCCGTAGAAAGGCGATATAACCCACAGAGTGTGAGCTTTCTTAACTTGTCCTTACTTTCTCGCTCTATTACGTTAAGATTTTACGAGCAAAATAACACATCATTACCTCCGTAATTTTATATTTAACCGCACACACACACTGAATTTTATTTGAAAGGTAAAGAAAACTATGCCCTATCACTCATATGGAGCCTGTAACCAACCTCATGTTGTGAATGTCAAAAATTATGTATTATTCTTAATGATCTGCTTCGATATTTAAACACTGAGATCATCTTTCTCTATTTATATCCCAATATATATAAAGGTATGTATAAGAGATATATATGCATTATATAAGCGAACAGAGCTCCCGTCAAGGCCTAATTATTCACCAAGTTTTTAAAACCTATTATTATTGCTTTAGATGATTCTATGTCAAATATAAATTAGTAATCCTACTTCGATGCTTTAAAAACACTCTTATTATTGAAGTCGTGTTTTTTTATTTTTATTTTATTGGTAGGCTCTGGATTTGACGTGTGTATATAAATGTCGTACCGCGTTTACTGTTTTAACTTTTCACTATGCACACGCGGAGTTATAATAGTGTTTTGAGTATCTAACTCCTGCTGAATTGAATGATATGTAAATATCATGCACATGAAACACAATCATCATCACTATGACACTATTTAAATATAAAGAGAGACGAGAGAGAGCACGAAGTAGATCGAACGAGTTAGAGGAGAGAGAACGTAAGTGAGTAAGAGACAAGACACATATCAGCAGTGAGGGATGAGAACGTAGAGAGAGATGAGAGAGAGAGAGAGAGAGGGAGAGAGAAGTATAAGACGAGTTATAGCAAGAGAGCAGAATGAGAACACTATACTGGTTTATAAACAATCACTTAATAGATAGAACACGATTATAAAGTAGTCTGGTCTAGACGTATTGTTCGGAAATAGTGGAGGGATGAGTAGGGAAAAGATCATTGCGAAAAGATAGTTAAACATACGGAAGAAGCGTGAATGTTTTCTAACTTATTTGCGAAGGATAGAATGTGCCCCTACATAATGCTAAAAAAAGCCATTTTGAGAATATTTTGACGGCCCAATTTGATACTTGGTGCAGAGTTGGACAACAATGCACAGTTGCAAAAAAAACAGAAGAGATAGAGTGAGGAATTGAACAAAAATAAAAGGAGACTTACAGAAAATAAATGTAATGAGAAATGAGAGAAAAAAACCCCAACTAAGGTCGTTGGAACATCTGGAGAGGATGGGGAGGAGAAAGTGGCAATTGGTCTTGGGGAATGGAGGTCGGAGGCAAGGAGACGAGAGGGAGTGCAAGAAGAAGCCGGGTATGACAAATGAGAGGAAGTGCCAGAGGCCAAAGAGGAGTACCCAACCTACATATAAACATCATGGAGAACGATTTACTGTAGAAGCAAAAATGGTGATACTTTCGTGAGAGACACGGAGATAAAGAAGGAGGTCTACGTCAAACTTACAGGCCATATAAATGCCCTACTGGGCAGTTAAAGTAACGAGGTATTAAGGAATAATATATATATATAGTTATATATATATTATATATATATATATAACACTAGAATTACAGCTAATCTACATCAATGACAAGATTTACTATACTCACTTATCACACAAATCAAATAGATTTTTATACTTACCTAAACTCACTAAATATTATATATATATAATATGACATACTTTATATTCACTCTTACATTTACACTTACACTAACACACACACACACAGAATTTACTTATATAATATATAATATATGATATATAATTATTACTTACACTGCAACATCTGAACAGATTTACTTATATATATTACACACGTATATATATTATATATATATATATAATCTAGTATATATATAATATACGAGATTTTATCTATATTACAAACACATATAATAACGTATAATTATATTTAAAACATTATTTGTTATTATAATATAATAGTATATAGATGACACGTAACATATATAAATATTATAAATATATATCATGGTGAAGGTTATCCATAAAGCACATGAAAAAACTACTAGAACTTTTAGAGAAGTTTTAATTTTAGAAAGAAAAGTTTACTTATATATATGTAGAACGAAAAACAATGTATTTAATTTTTTTTTTTTTTATTATATAATTCAAATATACTTAATCCAAGAGACCGCTCAAATGCATTTAGTTTCGATGTGGTACTTTTTTAAGAGAGATCGGAGAGTAGAAAACTATTTCTATAATATGGCTTGACGAGAGAAAAATATTATGTTATATTTACTTTATTGAATATCAATTAAAAACTCTCTAATTGTGAGTGAAACACCCAAGGTTATTAAACTCGCGCACCCGATGGCAAGTAGTTCGGGTCTCTATCCTATACGGTCCTTTTACTACTATACGGGGAAAAGACCAGGGTAGGACTATTTCCCCCTACCGGGGGAGGGTCTCCGGAAACCACGCTCGTCTCTATAATTAGGTTGCAGAGCTTGAGCGGTCTCTTACCGCCCTCTCCCTCAAGGGTATAAATGTGAAACGTCACGCCATCATCATAGTTTTTCCTCCAGTTCGAAACCACGCAAGCCACCTACTTGGCCAATTTATATTATGTATTTATACTGAAAGTATTTACCACCGACCAATTTAAGAGGGGCCTGCGAGAGCTACGAGATCACGGGGAAGCAGAGTGAAGGGTGGATCCATTTTCCATATCCCAAGAGGAGTGAGCGCGAGGAAACCCCGCCGACGACCAAAACCCAAGAAACGGGTTCCGGAGACCTCCCCGTAAGGGGGGGGAAATAGTCCTATCCTGTCGTTCTCGTCCACCGGGAAGTCGAGAGACCCCGACTCCTGTCATCGGGCGGTATACCCTTGGGGTTCCCATTAGTTTAAAAAAAATATATATAACTACAAATTATAAAATGTTGCACGATCTAAAAAGTACGACAAAGCATGCGTCTCTAGAAGTAATTATATAAAACAATTAAAAAATTTTTTTTTTTTTTTTTTTAAAACACTGGCTTTTCATGTTTCTACAATAACGTCACTTAAGCTAACATTTTCTCTTCTCAATTAAACTTGCCTCAAAAAGTCTGATAGTTTTTTCCCTTCCTTTATCGTAACCTTCACCATTAATACTAGTTAATATACTAGTATTTATTATTGTTCTATAATTTTTATAGGTCTTTTTTTTATATACCTGTGTCTGTAATAAGCATATATTACATATATTACTATCTTTAGAATATATATTATACTATATTATAATACTATAATTATATATAATAATATATATATATAATATAAATAATATTAATATATTAATATATATATATATATAAATATATAATATAACTAAAAATTAATAATAGTTCTAATTCTATCAATTATACTAAACTACTATATAATACTAATATATATTAGTATTTTTATTAAATAATATTAATCTATAATTATATATATCTATTTATTAATAAGTATAAATTATAGTAATATTATTTTATATTAATATTTATTATATAATTAAATAAATATAAATAACTAATTATTATATCATATATATATACTAATATACTATATACACTTACATTTAATAGAATTTATATTATATTATAAAACATTATATATTATATATATAAATGTAAATATATTATATATATATTAAATTATAAAATATAAAAAATATATACTTATTAATGTACACATATATATATAGGTTAATGTGGTGGATGGGAAAGGGGTGGTGTGTATTGTCACTCAACATATCGCTTCCCTCCAGTAACTTAGTATATAGAGACCCAAGGCTCTACATGACTTGTCAACGGAGAGGAAACTTGTTGATTTTTTTTGATCTCTGAAGCAAAAATATATATAATAATTATAACATATAATATTTATTAATTAATTATTAGAATATAAAATAGTGTTATATTAGATATGAAATTTGTATACAATATTTTCGAAGAAAGGTGGAAGTAGATGTGGGCCTGCGCTACGTGTCAAGTGTCTGTGTTGAATGCTTGTGTGGCTGCAATTATCAGCTATATAGTGGATAGCGTGTGGTATTTGAGTTATGTCGTAATGTCGGTGGTGGACATTGTTGTAATAATAAGGGAATGTATGACGAATAAAGAATATGTTTTGTAAAAAGGGGATGTTAATATGTGTTGGTACTAGTGTGGATGAGTGTCGTTCCTAATTGTTGTTTGCATATGGATGGTAATGTTCATGTTGTGGATGAGGACAGTGCTAGTAGTTGTTGTGAGTAATTATGTATTTTAGTTGTTGGTGGTTGGGGCGCGTGATGTATTTATAGTATATTAGCGAGTTTGAGTATGTTAGTGTTGTGATTATAGTTTGGTGAGGTGGGTGGGTGTTGATGTATGGTTGGATTTATATAGTAGTTGTGTTTATGTTGTAGCTTATAGGTGTGTGGTGTATACGTTATATATTATGTATTGTAGCGTGGAGTATGTGATGAGTTTTTGTAAGATTGAGGGAGTTAGTTGTGGTTTGTGTGGTGTGAGTGTGTGAGTGTAGTTGTGTGAGTGTATTTGGGAGTTAGTGGGTTTCGGATTTGGATTTGATTATATACTATATATAGTATATAACCCAAGATATAAATAAAACTTATACTACATACTGAGATAGACGAATATATATAGTATATATAATATAATATTATATATATATAAAACTATTATATAGTATATATAATTATATATAATAATATATGTAATGATGGTAGTTGTTGTTGTAGTTATAATAGTAGGGGAATGTGTTGTTTGTATGATGATTTTTTGATTTATAGTTGGTGTTTGTATATTTATGTATTAGCTGGGTGTAGGTTGTTTGGATTGTGTTATGTGTTTGAGTGTTTGTATAGTGTTGCTGCATGTCGTGATGAGGGTGTGTCCCTTGGTTTGGATGGTTTTGATTTAGACTTCTCTGTCGTGAGGTTTTGGATTTTTTTTTTTTTGTGTTGTTTTTTTAAATCATATTGCCAGTATAATAAAGCGGATACTAACACTATGAAGTACATGTCGGTGATAGACCATGATTCAATTCAAGTTATCGAAAGTATTTTTAGTTATTAGTTTTAGAAAGATTCACTATGTTGTATGATCAAGGGTATGAGAGTGTTGTGGTAGAAATTGAGAGTATGTATGTGCTGAAGAAGTACGACACCTTACAGAAAAACTACATTACATTATTTGCGAATCTGCCGTGTAAATGCTGATTACAAAAATGAAAAAAGAATAATAGTATATGAAAAAAAATTAAAAAAAAAAAATTAGGAATGGAGCTCGAGCCGACGGGGGAAGAGGGGGACGTTTTCCATACCCGTATTGGGGAGGGGCGAGGCGTAAACGCTCGCTCTGATCATGCCGCGCAAATACCAAAAGAGCGGGGGTTCGGAGACCCTCCCCGGAGGGGGGAAAATAGCCCAACCCTGTCGTTCCCCCGGAAGGCCGGAGACCCCGACTCCTGCCATTTTGCGGTTACCCCTTGGGTATTCCTTTAGTTAAAAAAAAAAAAAAATTTTAAATGACGGAGTCAGTAAATACGTAACTGAGGCTATATCTTTTTGATCATGGTTTTCACCCTTAAATTAGACTGTTAGGAATATATACTAAAGAAATAAATATTAAAAAAAAAACCAAAAAAAAAATCAAAACTGACGGAGTCTTAAACATAACAGGTCCTATATATATAATATTATAATACTATATATATATATATATCATATATATATATATATATAATATAGTATGAATAAATAATATATTATTATATATATAATAATACTATAATATATATATTATATCTATATATAGTATAATATATATAATATATATAATGTTACATATATATATATAATATATTATATATTAATATATTATATTAAATAATATATTATATATATATTAGGTATATATAGTATATAATATAATATACTTATTATTATATATTTTATTGTATATACTATTATATATATATTATATATATATATATATATATAACTGTATAAGTATGGCTATTTAAAAGTGGTTGACTCCAGGAGCAAAAATCAATAATTAAAATGTATCGTTATTTTTAATAATTTTTAGGTAAAATACAAAACTTAACCTAACTAAACCTAACTTAACCTAACCTAACCTAACCTAGTACTTAACCTAACCTAACGAAACTTTAACCTAAATTGACCTAACCATATATTAACGAGTACAGCATCGACTTCATATATTATATATAATATATATATTATATATACCTATATTATATATAAGTATATATTATAATATATATATAATATTATATCTATTAATATATATATTATACTATATATAATATATATTATATCTTATATAACTATATATCGATATATATTAATATACTGTCAAGCACCAGCCCGAAAAGTTCAAGGGGCATGTAACTAGACAACATTATAACAGCTACACTAAAGTAAATATCATAATTTATTAATCAGAGAGACATTTGTTCCACAAGCAGGAAATTAAAAAAATACACACACAAATATATGTTTTTTGAGAATTTGAAGATTTTCCTTAATCTGAATGAGCAAATCAAAGTGCAAATTAGTTGAAGATTTTTTAAATATAGAGAATACCGGTAGCGGGTAAACAGCACGATGCGATAAGTATCGGGGTTCGTCAGTCTCTCCTATGTCGGGGGATCGACTGGGTTAACTGTGCGTCCCCTCACTTGTCCTCCGTCGCAAAAGATATGGACTCGTACCTCCTAAACATATGTGACTATATAAAAAGAAAATAATATTCTCCAAGCGTAACAAGAGACTCTTTGTGTATTTTGCAACTTTTTGCTCGTAGACTAACATTCTGGCAGGTAGTTCAAGTTACAATTCAGGTGAGCGTGGAACTACTTTACAGGTCTAAGATTTTTTTACTTAAGTATTTAAGGGTTAATTAGATATATATTATGATATATAAATAAACTTTTTTTTAGTTTTCTGTTCGATGAATTGGACTGCTGCAAACAAAAATGTTAGTTTTATTTTCCTGTAAATGTTTTATAGTAGTCTATATCCTATTACATACTGAACTCTTCGGGATGCTGGCCTATATAATATATAATTATAAAAATGTATATTAATAATATATATATAGTAGATATATATATATATATATATCATATAATAATATATATATATATATATATATAATAGTTATATATAATATTATTAATATATATATATATATATGATTATTTATATATATATATAATAATGGATATATATATATAATATATATATAATAATATATATAATTATATAATATATATATATTATGAATTTATTAATATATATATATAATATATTATATAAATATTATATTAGGAGATATATATATTTATATTATTATAATATATATATTATTCACATATTAAATAATAATAATTATTATAAGGTATATATATTATACTATATAATATGTATATATAT
>JABUQX010045892.1:37500-40337 GCA_015478945.1 Trachelipus rathkii
AATAATAATAATAATAATAATAATAATAATAATAATAATATTAATAAAATAACAATAATAATAATAATAATAATAATAATAATAATAATAATAATAATAATAATAATAATAATAATAATAATAATAATAATAATAATAATAATAATAATGTATAACAAATAAGAATTATACGTTTACCCCAGAAATATTATTTATATAAAAAAATAATAATAGAATAATTAATAATAATAATAAATAATAATATAAATAATAAAAATAAAAAAATAATAATAAAAATAATAATAAAAATTTTTTGGATTATACAATACTAATAATAATTAATCATAATAATAAATATAACAATCACTTATAACAATAATTATAATTAATAAAAATATAAATAATTATAATTATGAATAAATAAGATAATATTAATATTAATAATAATAATATTAAAATAATAATGATAATAATAAATACATGATAATAATAATAAGAAAATAATAATATAATAAATATATAATAATAATTAATAATAATATAATAATAATAATAGATAATAATAATAATTATAATACCAACAACAACAACAACAACATTAATAACAATAACAACAACAACAACAATATAATAATAATAAAAATAATAATAATAATAATAATAATAATAATAATAATAATAATAATAATAATAATAATAATAATAATAATAATAATAATAATAATAATAATAATAATAATAATAATAATATCAGTATAATCAAAATATTACTTAACTAACAACAATAATAATAATAATAATAATAATAATAATAATAATAATATATATAATAATAATATTGCCAGAAGTGAGATATGACTTTTTTTTGTGGTTTTTAGGGAATAATGATATATTGCCAATTTAGTGAGGAATTTTCTTTTCCTGACACCATTTATACCATTATCTTTATTATATTGGTGAGTGTTTTGAAGTATGGAAATCAATACACTGCTAGACAAAAAAAAATGATTTCTTCAGCTTTGTTCCTAAAAATAATAAAAATTGACTATTAGGCTGATTAAAGAATATGACTAAAATCTTTATTCTAGCAATAGTTTTGTAAATATACTGCAATATAATTATATATTAGCTATATTATATACTAAATATAAAATATATAATTATATATCAACTATTTTATATGTTAAATATAAACTTTAACTATCTAAGATATTTGAAATGAGTTGCAGGAACAATTATAATTTACGAAAATAATGAAAATTAATTTCTGAAAATTCAAAGGGCTGTTACAACTACACTTAATGAAAGTTAACGTGACTCACTCATATCTTTTATCACCTTTTATACGCTTGTCACTTATATGTCCACCTTGGAATATCACTTTTAGAGGTTCAACAGTAGTCAGCAAGTATAGATATATTCCAACTAGCCATGTGTCTTCTTTCTATGATTGAAATATTCTGGTGGAAGCGCTCCCCTTATTAACCACCGTTGTCTGGGAAAAAAATCCAAATAATAATAATAATAATATTTATAATAATAATAATAATAAAAATAATAATAATAATCATATATCAAATAATAATAATGAATAATCATATAATAATAAATATATAATAATAATAAATAAGTAACTAATAATATAATAAAAATAATATAATAATAATAATAATAATAATAATAATAATAATAATAATAATAATAATAATAATAATAATAATAATAATAATAATAATAATAATAATAATAATTATAATAATCAATAATTATAAAAATAAATATAATAAATCAAAATAAATAATCAAAATGATTAATAATAATAAAAATAATAGATATATAATAATTAATATTATAATAATAAATAGATAAAATAATAATGAAATAATAATAAAAATCATAATAATGATGAATAATAATAATAATATAATAATAATCATAATATAATCAAATAATAAAATAATAATAATAATATATATATAATAATAAATAAAATAATAACTATATAATAATAAGAATATATAATCATAATACTAATTATATAATAAGAATAATAAAATATAAATAATACTATAATATAATAATAAATAATTAATAATAAAATAATAATAATAGATAATAATAATCGATAATAATAATAATAATAATACATGTATTAATATTCAGTAATAATAATAATAATATATAATAATAATAATAATAATAATAGATATTAATTATTAGTATATAATAATATAATAATATAATAATAATAATAATATAATGAAAATAATAATCATATAATAATAATAATAAATAAAATAAATATAATAATAAGTAATAATAATGATAATTAATATAATAATAATAATAATTAATATAATAATAATAATATAATAATATAATATAATAATATATAATAATAAAAAAATATAATAATAATATATAGTTTAAAATATAAATATAATAATAATTGTCATAATAATAATAATAATAATAATAATAATAATAATAAATAATAATATAATTAAGAATAATAATAATATAATAATAATATAATAATAAATAATAATAATAATAATAATAATAATAATAATAATAATAAAATAGATAATAATAATATAATCATAATAATAATAATACATAATATAATAATAATAATAATAATAATAATAAATAATTAATAATATAATAATAATAATAAAATACATAATAAAATAAATAATAATATATAAAATAATAATAATAATAATAATAATAATAATAATAATAAATTAATAATCAATAATAATAATGATAGTAAAAATAATAATGAAAATAATAATAATAATAATAATAATAATAATAATAATAATAATAAATAATAATAATAATATAATAAT
>JABUQX010045893.1:0-22500 GCA_015478945.1 Trachelipus rathkii
ACTATTGTTATGCTTGTACACATACTAAAGTAATATATTATACTAAATTTCTTATTCTTTTTATAGTGGTAACAACAAATACTATATATATATATATATTATATATAATATATAAGTAATTATATACTCAAAATATCATAGTATAGTAGTATTATAGTATTAGTATATATAGTATAATATATATATAGTAGTATATATTATATAATTATATATATATATTATATTATATATATCATTATTATTATCCTATATATGATAATATCTATATATATATATATTATTATAATATATATCATATATAGTATAGGTAGTATATAATATAATATAATAGTATATATATAGTATATATATATAATATATATATATTATATATATATATATCGTATATAGTGATATATTTTATTATATATATATATAGTATATATATATATATATAGTAACTTTCCAGTTTCATTACGATGCATTGTGTCCTATTGAATATGTGAGATTCATAATAAGTTTAAAAGAAAAACACATTAAAATTACTTTCATGTTATTAAAAAAAACTCGTTTATTACGTCTGATTTTTCTGTTTGTTAGGGCAACATTTATATATTTTTAATTGTTACACTTTTATAATGTCTTGTCTTATACGTGACTAGGTTTTCTCATTTATTTCTTTTGCTTTTATAATAATTGCCGAATAAGGAATAATGTAAAAAAGTAACTAAATTAAATGTGAAAAGCAAATAAAGAAAATGAACAGTGCCAATTAATTAATGCTAAAAATAAGTGCATTTGCTGCAAGAAGAGAAATGTTAAATCTTTCAAAGATGTTTACGTAAGTTTGTTGGCGAGGAAACGACTTTTATATTTCGTTTGTTTTCATTTCGTAAAAGTCTTGGTGTTTCATTTCTCTCTTTTTAAGGGACCAAAATGACTCCCTCTCAATCATTTATTTTATGAAGAATTTTTAACAGCGTAAACACCTAAATTCACTTAGTTAATTAAACTTTTCGCATTTAATTTAAATTTTACATTTTAATAAATTAAATCGAAATTTTTTTAGTTTTTTTACCTTTTATTTTTCTTTATGAAAATATTTGAATATTAAAAAAAAATATTATACATTTAATATAATATCAGTTTTGTTTTTTAATTATCATAAATTGTTTGTATTTCATACAATTTTTTTTTATATTATGTGGGGAGAAAGAATTTTTTTGTGGTTTCATTTTGAAGCTTGTAGTTGTGGATTGTTGCCATTTTTTCCATTATAATTCTATTCTGTAATGTTTAATAACTCATAAACATCTGAAATAGAGTCTTCTGCAGAAGTTATATCCTATTGGTAATCCTCCTTTCTTTAAAATTCTTCCTACTCTTTTTCTTATCCTCCTTTTACTTTCGTATTCATCTATCTCTTTGCCTCCAGTTCGTTTGTGGCTTTTTTTGATCTCTGCTCACTTCGTACGAGTCAAAATTGACAGAATAAACATCAATTATCAATATATATATATAATATATATATATATACTAACTATATATAGTATATATAGTATCATATATATATACTATATAGATATTATATATATATATATATATTATTATATTAGTATATATATAGTAGTATGATATATATACTAGGTATATATATTATAGTATATATAGCGTTGGGACCTTTTTTACTTCATCACGACATTTCATTATTTTCTGACAAATGAATGCATTCGAACAAAAAATTTAGCTTTAACCTAAATTAAAACCAATAAAAGATCATTTCTAGAAATGAAATATAATTCAATGGTAGAAGATAAAAGAAAAGTATTTTAAATTTAAGAAAACAATTCTTTTGAAAATTTATTTGAGAGAGGAAAAATACCTTATAATAATAATTAAAATAAAAATGTAAAGATTAAATTGTTTTAAATTCACTGAAATACATTTAAATATACTCTTTCAATAAATCCTCCTACCTTAGAAAATTGCTTTTCCAAACTAAATTCACACACACATAATATATATATAATATAGTATAGTATAGTATACTATAATGATATATATATATATATATATAATATATAATATATATATATAGGATATACTGTATATATATATAGTATAATATCATATACTATATATATAGTACTATATATATTATATATATATTATGGTAAGCCTCTAGAAGAGCCACAATGCCATATCTCAAAAAACTACAAACAGCTTACCTGGAAAAGGAATACATTGCTGGGATGCTGGTCTATTTTTGTGCGGAAAAAAAAATATATATCAATAATAAATTCTGTATTTATATATTATATACTATATTAGTATAGTATATAATATTATTTATATATACTATATATATATATATCATATATATATATATTTATATAATACTGATATATATTATATATATATACTTATAGTATGTATACGTATATATAATATATATATAGTTAATATATATATATAAGGATATATAACTATAGTATATATATAATATATACTATAGTATATATATATATATATTATAGGTATTATATTATATATCCTCAAAAACTACAATACCTATCAGGGGAAAATGAATCATTTCTTGGAATCACCTGGTAATAATTTAGTTTAGGGAAAATTAAGAAAACAAAAACAAAACAAGATTCACTAAAATCGAATATACAGTAAATATGATTAGGAAAGCACTATTTAGAAGAACCTTTTATATGGGTTTACTACGTTAAAAATCAATCAGATCTTTCTATTAAATTTTGCTTTTTTTTTAAGCTAAGGAAATACCCACAGGGTATGCTCGCACTGCTGAATGACAGCGAAGTCGGGGTCTCTCGGCCTTCCGGGGAACTACGGGGTGAGAGACTAATTCTCCCCCCTCCGGGGAGGGTCTCCGAACCCCGGCTCTACTGGTATTCTGGGTGTCGGCGGGGGTTCCTGACCGCCCCTCCCCTAGCGGGGTAGGAAGACACCGTCCCCTCCCTGTGGTCCACGTCGTGCTGTCGAGCCCCCTACATTGCCGTGTAATACCTTTAGCAAATAATATATATAATATATATATAATATATAATATATATATGATCAGTGATCTAATATATATATAATCAGTATATATATATAATATATATATATTATATATATATATCATATATATAATATATATATATATACTATTGTTCGAGCAGCCCCCCTCAAAAAAAAAATAGCCAATTTTTATCTGTTTAAATATTTTATTTTTTTTTTGTTAGCATTTTCCAAACTGAAATTGTTAGGCAAGGCAGTGAAGATCGTGCTATTGAGGATATGTTTTTTTTTTTTTTTTTTTTTTTTTAGCAGTTTCCTCCGGTAAAAATTTTTTGCCCAGTATTCCAACCATGATTCCTTTTCCCTCTAAGCTATTTGTAGTTTTTGTAGATATGGATTCGTGGCTCTTCTAGGTATAATATGTATTTACTAAATTATATATATATATATTATACGGTATATATATATATATATAATAAATATAGTATATAATATATAAGTATATATATATATATTATTAATATATATTTATATATATTATATAATCATAATAATGTATATTATATATATATATATATAACTCATTCTTTGAACATATAAAATCCTAAAAAATTAAAAAAATGAACTTGATTATATTGCTAACTTCTTGTTATACCAAAATAAAATGTCGTGACGAAATAAAAAAGAGCCTATATATATAAGTACTATATATATATTATATCTACATCTACGCCATCCACACTAGATAAAACAATAACACACCCACTACACATACATAAACCTAACATAACCTCACTAATAATATACTATATATATATATATATATATATATATATATATAGTGAATATAAATATATGCCACATAATTCTCCGACATGCAAATTCATTAAGCGATAGTCGTAATTTACGCCTAAACCTAGCCTAGTCCTAAACTTAGCTATCTATATATCAAATAAGTATATATATATATATATATACTCATATTATATATATGATATATATATATATAGTATATATAATAATACTATATATATATATAATATTATATAATATGATATAAGATGAGATATAAGATTTTGAGATATGTCATTTTTGAAATTTTTTTTTTGTCTTTGTTTTTTTAATATATCTAGGTCATATGATTCCTAACAGTCAATTTACAGGGGTGAAAACATGGATTCAAAAAAAAATAATAGGACCAGTTACGTTTTACGACTCCTGCAGTTTTAACAAATTTTTTTTCTTCTTTTTTAACCTAAAGGAATACGCCACGGGTAAATCCGCCCAAAAGATGAGGCAGGAGTCGGCGGTCTCTCGGCTTCCGGGGAACGACAGGGTAGGCAACTATTTCCCCTCCTCCGGCGGAGGGTTCTCCGGAACACCCGCGCTACTTATGGTATTCTGTGTCGCGGGGTTTCCTGGCCGCCCCTCCCCTACGGGTAGGGGGAAAACGTCCCCCCGCTCTGTCCCCCGTCGACGGCTGCGATCCCCCTAATTTTTATTTTTTTTAAATTTTATTTATTATTATAAATTTCTTTTCTTTATCATTATTGTAATAAGCTTTAACACGCTGATTCCAAAAATATGTAATTGGCTTTTACTGTAAGTGTCGTACTTTTCGAGATATTTCATCTTATCAAAAAAAAAAAATTTTTTTTATTTTTTTTTTGCTTTTAACATTTTTGTAATAATAAGCTTTAATACGCTGAATTTTCAAATAAAATGTAATTTGATTTTCTGTAAGTTGTCGTACTTTTGAGATTTTGTACTCTGTGAAATATTTTATTGGTATCAATAAAATAAATTTAAATAATTTTAAATATTTAGAATACATGACATCAAGGGAGGGGCTGTGGGGGGGGGGGGGCATGTCCACCTTCTCCCTTTCTTAGTATCATATATAGAAATATGTTAAAACACTTACAAAAAAAATCAAACTGACGGAGTCTTAAAAAACATAACAGTGGCCTCATCATATATATATATATGAATATATATGATATATATATATAGTATATATATATATATATACGTATATATATATAATATATATATATAATAATATATATATATATATATATAGGTTATATATATATTTATATATATATATATATAGTATATATGTTTGTGTGTGTGTTTTTAAACAAATGGTGATTGAGAATTTAAGAGAGTTGAACATCTGGTGATGCACATCAAGTGACGCGACATGCCGCGCGTTTCTCTTGATAGCAATTTATCTTTTACATGCTTAATTAATGGCTATCCAATGTTTAAGTCTTGCTCGAAATAACAAGGAAGATCAGATAGAATGTTACAAATATGAAAATAAAGCCCTTAATTTCATATTAAGGAATTTTTAAAAATGCAATGTTTACTCTGAAAATTAATTAATACATGATTTCCTACAGATATAGGAATAATAATAGGAAAAAAAATAACTCATTTCAATAACACAATCAGGGGACTACAAATATATATATATATATATATATATATATAATATATATATATGATATATATATTATAATATACTATATATATATATGATATATAGTATATATATATATATATATACTAGTATATATATATAATATATTATATATATTATATATATAATATAATATATATTTATTTATAAATAGCAAATATTTTAACTTTTTTTCGATAGTATGGATAAATAATAATTTGAGGGTGCTGATTTTAAATATGGCATTTGAAAACCTTTTGGGTTTGCCAATATTTTGTTACTGCAGCTTTACTTTTTTTAGTTTAAATTTATTCTACTACTACTATTGTAATTTTTATAGGTATAATTGAAAGTTTCATACAAGTTTAATTAATACAAAATTTATTACAAGAATGAATTAAAAAGAAATAAAATTAATTGAATTGAAAAATTGCAAGTTCAAATTTGTTAATTGGGAAGTGAGAGAAAGAAATGATTTTGCGGATCCATTCCTTCTTTCTTTTGTGCAATGTAATCTTCCTTTGGAAGAAACCAGTAATAGTTATACACATCATAGCTGAGTCGCACCTACCTTCCTCTGGTGGTGTTCTTCTGCAGTTTAAATGTCTTGATGGGATTATTCTCTTTACGTCTCCCAAGTTCCGTGGGAAGAAGTTCAAGAGCGAATGCAGAAAGTATATCTTCAATGACATCCTAGATTTCAAATGCTTGTAATTTTGTAAAAGATTCTCCCCTATAAGCTGGTAGTTTTCTTCCTTTAGGTTTCCAAAGAAACTTATCACCACAGATAGAAAAATTTTCTATACTCCTTAGCAGATAGTGTGGCTTCAAAATTTTCGTTATCCAACAGTATTATTTCTGAGGCTCAACAATTTTTTTGTTTTTGTTTTTATTAAACTTTGTATCACTTACTTAAGAAATAATTCCCTGATATATATATATATATATATATATATATAATATATATTAAATATATATATATAATTATATATATAATATATTATACTATATATATTATTAATATATATATATATATTATCATAATACTATTAATTAATATTAACATATGCTTCATATACTTATATATATTATATATAATATATATATATATATATTTTGTAGCGGTGGTAAGAGAACATTTTGTAGGTCAAAATTACTTAATGTTGCTTTTCCCGGAATGAAATAATTCTTGGTGACCAGTCTTTTATTTAACAGTGCCTTCCTGTAGTTGTACTGTCCAACATAAAGAGGAAGCAGTAATGTGGTACTGAAACTGAATCATTTAAATTCCTGCAGTGCAAAATCACGGCCTTCAACCTGTACTTTGAGAAGTCAATGAATTACCGCTAATCTTTTTGGATCATGAATGATTCTAATTCTTTCATAAGGCTATTGATGTTATTGCAACAGCATAGTGAATTTTCAAAACTAAATTAGGAAGAAAGAATTCACTACTTTTTCTAAACACAAACTCTAGTGCCTTCCTTCACTTAGCACAGGGCTGCAGAGCATTTTTTTCATGGATACAACACAGAATACATCATTCTAAAATTGCCCGGATCCAGACCCTTCTTTATTTTACAATAAATAATTATTTTGCTCCGACTACAGCCCCGGTTCTGGCTCCGTACACCTGCTTTAATCAATAAATCCCATCCCTGTAATCGTGAAGATAGAAGCTCAGCAATTTGTGATAGACCAAGATCTCGAACTAGATCATTATGTTCATTTTGTTCAATAAAATGTAGGTAGATCTCTGTAAGTCCCAAGATTATATACGAGATCACGGGCTTCAGATTTTGCAGTTTCACCTTCGTCAGTGTTTGCTAAATAGGTATCTGGAGAGTTTGTTCATTCAGATGGTGGCTAAGTGCTAGTAGAGTTTCACTATGTGCAACTGGCCGAATAACTCTATAACACTTTGGATATTGTGTTTGTTATTTTTCTTTTTGGAAATCCCTGTAGTGTGGGTAAGATAGAAATAACAATCTTCCAGTGACTATTAGGTTTGCGCCAAATCGTTGGCATAGCGAACTGCATGCACTTTCTTTTTCCCTTTAACCATTCAATTAGAATATCATAACATGTTTTTTAACGCACGATGTCACAGACCTAATAACCAAAGAAATAAAAAATGCAGTTTTCAATATTTTTGTCGTTGTACTATACGCTGATACTTTATTACAAATTGTCCAAGCTCAGTGCAACAATTATCAGGTAAATTAACACGAGAACGGCGACTGAATTTCTTTCCATTTCAACAATAGACACAAGAAACTGAGCACATAACAGGTTGAAATCGACTATTTCTAGATCAAATACATACTCGAGGGTTGCCTTTTTGTCGCGATCAAGATTTTACCCAAACTGGAACATCTCCAGTTGTTGGCAAAATCACCAAGAAGCACCAATATGATAGAGTCTTCTAGGGATTAAAAATAACAAAATGGTAGGTTGAAATTTCCAAGTCCATATCCGTTTTCTACCCCCCCCCAAAAAAAAAAAAAATAATGAAACACGTTTTCATCTAAGTTACCAAAATATTGTTGCCTATTGAGCTAGGTAGTTAGACGTTTAATTTTTGGTAAATTCGTTCTGGATGGCACAAAATAACCATTTTTGTGATACAACAATGTTCTTAATATTCTTTCATATTTACAATTAATTAAAACAGTTTTAGTGATATTTAAATAAAAATATTTATTATTGTTCTTGAAATAGTTAAATGATAATATCAACACCTTACTGGTGAACATGTCTTTTTTACTATTAATATGTTAAACCACCTTTGGCTGCAGTTAAATCCTCAATTCTCGTTGGGATGGTTATTATTTATTCTCCTGCATCTCTAGGTGATGATCCCATACCTGAATTATATTCTCTATGAGCTTAGTTTTTTGTGGTAATCTTTTACTAATATTCACCAATATAACTAATATTTAACTAATTATTTTTTCTCCACACATTCTGTGGAAGCTTATTAGTATTGACTCAAATAGAGAGAAATGTTAATTAAATGAACATATTCGTTCTGCAGACTTCATGAATTTCTATGCATAAAAAAAAAAAAAACATTACAGCAATGATGTTAACTATTTGTTCAATAATAGTTTTAAAAAATCATTGTATTAAGAAAAAATACACAAATTTTTTTTTATAAAATTGCATAATCATGACCCTTGTGAATTTTCAAGCAGAAAACTTTAGCACTATATTGATGATATAAGTCTCATAAGCGCGCGTCCTTCCTGCAAAATTTTAATTTCTGGATTGACGGCGATTTCGACCGACATCTACAATTCAACGTCGTGTGCACAATTCATTGAAGACATACAATCTGACCTAACCTAACATATAATATATATATCAGTAAATATATATATATGAGATATATATAAATATATATATATATATATATATATTATATATATATATATATATATATATATAATATATATATATATATAATATATAATATATATATATACATGCCAGCTGTAAAATATGTATGTCGATGAATTATTGTCGGTGAACTTGCCAGGTACCGATATTTCCTGGCCAAATTTCCAAATGTCTGCACTCAATACGCTTTAAACACCCTTGAAATGCAGTGAAACGACTATGACGTTAATGATGCTGCTTAACGATTTATTTTAATTCAAGAACAGGGAGTTTATTGTGAGGAAAGTACCGTATTGATCGATTTTCCAGAAGTCCAAGTACGATTTTCTAAAGATCTTTAAACTCACTGGAACCTATTAGCCTGAATAGGAAAGTATTTAATTTCTGGCTTGCCGCATCTATCTGGGATCCTTTAAGTTCATTTCTGGAGTCTGTGAAGGTATGAACGTTATTGCTTTCATTTCAGGTTTGAACTGAATTTCCTTGGTGGTAGCAAATTGTTCTTCAACACAAGTGATCTTCAAGCAATACTCTGATCTAAGAATAAATATTGGTTTTCTGCCACATTCATTCTTTTTCTGATATGTTTAATACTTGGTCTGCGTCAACTTTCATTTTGACACTTATCACAGATCTCTCAGAAAAGTCTAATCTTTGTGAAATTTCTTGATTCGAATTGATTTGTGTCAGTGAAAGCATTAATCTCCGAAATCTTTCGAATCGTCTATCTTGGGTTTTACCCATATTACTTGTTCAAAATATTAATGTTCCATTCTCCCGAAATAAAACTTCAAAACAAGCAAATAATGTCCTAATAAATATTTCTGTGACAAATAAGTAAATATAAACAAATTTTGTTACACAAGCACAACACACAAGTACCCACTTCCTAATTGACTCTACCACTGAATACACTTAAGAGTAACGCTCCAGAGGGATGTATCAAAGGTTCCTACTGGGGAGTCATCTTGGGAATCACATAGGTCCTGAGAAGTACAGCAGTCAGGTGTTGGTAAGATTTGCGATGACCTTTTGCAGTTAGATGGGCAAGGCGGGTACTAAGATAGCATAAAGAAAGAGGACAGAACGGTCCTGATTTGCTCCGCTTGGATGCTTGTTTACTAGACTGGTATCCGACGTTGTCGTCCGTCCCTTTCGTCGTTATATTCTGAGTCTAATGTCTTATTTCTGAGAAGAGAATATATGCTTCGGGAATGGTATCAGAGTCATTCAGGCTCAGGATTCATATAATCTTTAAGGCTATAGAATCTATTAGATACGAAACTATTCAGTAAGTCTTGTTTTGTGTTTATCATTGTTGCAGCTCAAGCTTTCTCTTATCGGTGAAAGAAGTTAAAGCTCTAGCAGCATCCACAACCATCACTTCTATTTCATGAGATCTGCGGGCAGAGAGGAGAACATTTTGAAATTTTTGAATGGAGGTGGACTTGGAGTTAGTAGATTTGTCAGAGAACCTTGGGGCATTACCTGTGTTCTGAGAGAGTTACCAGCAAACGCATAGTTTAGCAGAACATGCGGAGACGAGTAGGGTGGTGAATATGTTTATTCTAGGGTGTGACTTTCGGTAGTTTGGGAGAAGGTGGGTATGAAGAGGGGCTGGTGGATGCCCTATTGTTGGTTAAATTCTTGCTATTCTTCTGGGGTCGTGGTGGAGGCACACGAGAATTAAAGTGAATGCTTTGACGCTGGGCACTTGCTGCACAAGTTCTGCATCTCCTCGAGAAGGGAATATACAAATGGACAGTGTAGCTAGTGAATCCAAGCCTGACTTTAGTTAGTGGGAAAAGGGTGCTGAATGTCAAAAGTAGACGATTAATCTGGGAGTTCGGAATGAGGTGGAAACTTGCAAACGCTCGTTATTGAGAATATAAACTGGTCGAGAACGTCTGAAAGAGTTTCCTCTTTATAATCAAAGACAAAAATTGTTTCTTTAGAAGTGGTTCTAGTCTCGTCTTAGACAAATATGACCTGCACATTTCCTAAGGATGTCAAGTTCGATAGTATAGAACATTGTACTTCCTTGGTAGCTTTAGTAGTTTTTTTACTATATTCCACCAATAATTTGGATATAGTAGTAAACCGAAGAGTGAAGAATAATGGGAAAGATGCATCCGATTTTCCTGGAGGAGGGGAGCATGAGAATTGTTAGTAGTCGAACATGATGGTTGGAAGCCAAATTTGATCGCATTCCATTTGAGCACCTGGGTGGAAGACATGCCAGCCAAAGTTTTGTTGAGAGATGGTAAAGACACACCAGGTGGAAGAGAGGAGTTAATCGAAGAGCCAATTGTATGGTAGTGATCCAAATTCATGAGACCAGTAATCTGAGATATTTCGTCAACAATGTCGCAATCGATATTCTTTGTTTTAAATGAAATATTTGTTTTTGAGTTTAGCTCGCTCAGAGCATCAACTCCACATCAAAAGGGAAGCCTGAACTCTACTTTTGCCTGCCTTTTCGGGGCAGCGATTCATTGGTTTCCCCAAGAAATATGATACAGGTCAGTGCATGATACAAGTCAGTGCGTCAATGGTCTTTTAGCCCCGGTTACACAGACCCTTCCCTTGAATTCACCACACGAACGGTGTTCACATCTATCGTCATGGAATCACGTAGTTAACCCCGTATTTTGTGTAGTATTTCTAAATAAGCCTCAGAAATCAGGCCGCAACCTGAACGCCTTCCGACTGACTGAGAATTAAATACACGTATGTGGGGCATAATTGGGTACCCTAATTATGTGAATTAACCCAACTCTGCAAGGATCAGAAAACGCTGCAGTGTGCAAGTTTTTGGTCCATACCACAATGTTACATCACTCAACCATCGATGATAAAAAACCAAATCACCCTCTTGTTGAGAATATATATATATATATATATATATATATTTATATATATGATATGATGATATATATAATATCTATATATATATATATATATATATAGTAAATATATATATAATATATAGTAGTATATATAATATATAATATATATAATATATATATTATTTAAAGTTGACAATATGACGCATAGGCTAAAAACTTCTAGGAAGAGCTGGGAAAATGCATATACGCTGAATCAGAGATTAGTAATGTAAACGCATGACGTCAAACACTAGATATTTTAATTACTTCATCCTAAACCGCATTGCGCTATAAGGTTCATTTATGCGAAAGTTATTACCTCCACAGCGACGTAAAAAACTGCAAGAATTGGGACGCCCCACCTTACGAAGTTTCTAAAGAAAAAAATTTTAAGTTATTTCGAGGCGTTCCTCCGTTTGAGTTTTTTCCTTCAGTTTTCTTAAACATTTGTGTGCAAGTTTTCTTTTCTCATTATTAATTTAAAAACTTTGGCAAAACTTTCTTAATTTTATTTTCCCCTTACATCATTTTTCAGTACATTTAATGAAAAATTTTCCTGTTTCCTTACCTTCAAGAACAATAATTTTCATAATATTTGTTTTTTGAATATATTTAAACGAAAACAATTATTCCTCTACATTGGTTGATGCAACTAATAGATTTTTTTATTTGCATTTATTCTTTGTAAGCTGACTGACAAAGGACATTTCGTTACTCACAGTGAAAGAATAAATTCCACAGTCGAATTATCCACCATTGATACGCATCCTCGCATTGTCCTGTTTTTAAGAACCTCATATATATATATTATATACTGTGATATATAATATATTATACTATATATATATACTGCAAACTATATATAGTATAATATACTAGTATATATAATATATATATATATATATATATATATAGTATATATAATAATATATATATAATTGTGTGCATCAGAGTCCCAGTCCGGAGACTCGCGTTTTAAATAATATATATTATAAGTATAATATAATAATATATATTATATATATATATATATATATATATATATATATATATATAAATATATAATATATATTTTTATATATATATATATATATATATATATAAATATATTATATATATATATATATATATATAATATATTATATAATATATATATAATAGTATATATATATATATATATATATAATATATATAATAATATATATATACCCTATATATATATATTATCGGTTAAATAATGGAAACAATTTCAATAACTGTTAATAAAATCTTTTGAGCCCTCATTTACAATTTTTCTCTGTTATGTGTCAATCATGTTTTCATGTATTAACCGAGAAACTCAAAAGCAGGTCGGCTAAAACTCGTCGAATATAAAACAGTAATAATATAATAATAATAA
This sequence comes from Trachelipus rathkii, assembly GCA_015478945.1. Taxonomy (NCBI): domain Eukaryota; kingdom Metazoa; phylum Arthropoda; class Malacostraca; order Isopoda; family Trachelipodidae; genus Trachelipus; species Trachelipus rathkii. The sequence goes on from JABUQX010045893.1 coordinate 13,166, forward strand.
TAATAATAATATAATAATAATAAATAATCTAAATATAATAATATAATAATGTAATTAATCAAATAATAATAAAATAATTGCAATAATAAATAATAATATAAATAATAAAATTGTAAGGAGTGCCGATAATTAATAAATATCATATATAATATACATATGATGATAATAATTATAAACATATATATATATATATAGTATATATATATATATATATATATATATATATATAATATATATATATATACTATCTATATATATATATATAAGGCTCCATTCTGTTTTACGACTCCGTCAGTTTTAATTTTTTTTTGTTTTTTTTTAATAATATTTACTATATTATACAAACAATGAATTTTAGTGGTAACGGGCATGATTCAAAAGTTCGAAGTATTGGTTAAATAATTTTTTAAACATCACATTTTTGGTTAAATATTGTTTTAAAATGAAATATCTCGAAAGTACGAACTTACAGAAAAAACCAATTACTATATTTGGAATCAGGGCGTATAAAGCTTAATCTACACAAATGATTAAACAAAAAACTTTGTTTTCAACACATAAATTAAGATATCTTAAAACGAGTACGACACTTACGAGAAAACCATTACATATTGGTAATCAGAGTATACAACTACAGGCTTAATTATAAAATGTAAAAAAATACAAAAAAAAACGGCAACAAAAAAAAAAAAAGCGGGCTCGAGCCGACGGGGGAAGGGGGGGGACGTTTTCCATACCTCCGTCAGGGAGGGGCGGAGGAACCCCGCGACACCCAGAAATACCAAAGAGCGGGGTTCCGGAGACCCTCCCCGGAGGGGGAGAATTAGTCCTACCCTGTAGTCCCCCGGAAGGCGAGAGAGAGACCAGACTCCTGCCATCTTTGAGGGTTACCCTTGGGTATTCCTTTAAGTAAAAAAAAAAAAAAAAAAAATTGAAAACTGACGGACTTGTATAACGTAAACAGGTGCCTATAGTATTTTTGAATCATGTCTGTTACCACTTAAATTGATTATTAGGATCATATACTAGAAAATATATTAAAAAAAAAACAAAAAAATTCAAACCTGACCATTGTGTAAAACTAGAAAGAGTTCCTATAATATTTATATATATATTATATATGATAATATATATATATATACCATTATATATATATATAATTAATATAATATATTATATATACTATATATATAATATTATAATATATATATATAATATATATATATCAATATGCCTCTAGAGAGATTAGTATCAGGAATTCAGCAGAAGAAATTTTCTTAATATTTTGTAAAGAATATTATTAGATAAAAAATTATTACAAAGTCATGCATAAGCTTTCAGTTTCGACCGAATCGTGGTCCTCGTTCAGATGTGTTGTAATATAGACTAAATATAAATAAATAAAATTAATATCAAATAAGTTTCAAGAATGTTTTTGTTTTAAATTTTTAAAAAAGGGTGAGAAGTTTTCTCATATGTATATTTTCAATGTTAATAGCGGGTGTCATGAGGTAAGCGTTTATAATGTGATTATGGGTGGATCTATGAATTGTAAGGGCAGAGTTAAGATTGTCTGTTTGAAGGTCATATTTATGTTGGTATTGTCTGCGGGTGAAGTCAATAGTTTCTCCGATGTATGATTGGTTACAATGAAGACAAGGAATTTTGTATACGTATTGTGAGGTGGTGGTGTTGTTGTGTGTGTGAGGTTTTAAATTTTTTTTTGAAGGGGAGAATATTTGAGGAGGAAATGTGTATGGTTTTAGGTAGTATTTTTGTGACTGTATTGTGAATAATGGGAGGTAATGGAGGAAATGAGGTGTATGTCCTGTTTTGTACATCGGGTTTGGGGTTTAAGTTGTTCTTGGCTCGGCGTAAGGCGGTATTAATGATGTGTTGTGGGTAAGAGAGTTTAAGGAAATGGAAGAGATAAAATTAATTTCAGATTGTAGGTAAGGAAGGGAACAGATTTTGAGGGCTCAAGGGGTGGGAAGAAAACCAATGTGTGTAGCTAGGGTTAGCAGTGGGTTTTCTGTAGACAGAAAATTGTAAAATGTTCCGGGGTGTCCAAGATATGAGAGTGTCAAGAAAGGGAAAGGTATTGTTATTTGAAAGTTCTATTGTAAATTTAATGTTGAGTTGTATGTTATTAATGTGGTTAAGAATGTTTGTGGGATTGATGGTGAGGGATAAAGCTGCAAAGATATCGTCAACGTATCTAAGCCAAAAGGAATTAGATAACAAGGGACGAGGGAGAATATGGTAGAATTCGATGAGTTCCATAAAGATGTTAGCTAGTATGGGAGAGAGTGGGGAACCCATGCTTAAGCCGAGTTTTGTTTGTAGAAATTGTTATTAAAATGGAAGAAATTATGGTCAAAAGAGAGGAGTATGAGTTTTTTGATGAGTGGGAAGGGGTATGAAAAAGTAATATCGTGTTCATTTATGAAGCGTTCGAGTAAAGAAAGAGTGAAAGGAATAGGAACTGAGGTAAACAATGAGACAACATCAAAGCTAAGAAGATGATGGGTGTTAGGGTTGATGTTTCTTGTTTTAGAGATGAAATCTTCAGTGTTGGTAATATGTGAAGGTGAAATATGCCCTATGAGAGATTTAAGTGAGTTTCCTAACGCTATTTGGAAGGTTTGTAAGTAGGGGAATCAATGTTAGAAATTATAGGTCTAAGGGGAGTGTTATGTTTGTGAGTTTTTGGGATGTCGTAGAATTGGGAAAGTTTAGGTAGAGAGGATTTAAGTTCATTTGTGGATTAAAGGGAAATTTGAAAGAATTTATTTGAATGTTTGTATCAAAGTGGTTTTGTGAGTTTTTTAATGGGTTATTATTGAGAATAGAATATGTGTTGTTGTCATATAAGAGAGTGTTGCATTTAGTGATGTAGTTATTATGGTTTAGGATGACAATATTGTTTCCTTTGTCGGATCTAGTAATGATTATGTTGTTGTTATTTAGAAGAGAGAAAGAAAGTGCAGTGTAAATTTTTTTTGGGAATTTGTTGAGACTAGTGTTTAAAATGTTCGAGGTTATAAAGTCCTTTTAAGAAATCGAAGTTAAGAACTCATTGTTAGTATCAAAGAACTCATACTCCTCTCTTTTGACCATAATTTCTTCCATTTTAATAACAATTTCTCACAAACAAAACTTGCGCTTAAGCATGGGTTCCCCACTCTCTCCCATACTAGCTAACATCTTTATGGAACTCATCGAGTTCTACCCCATTCCTTATCCTTAGTTACCGTATTCTTGAGGAACTCTACAAATGTTGAAGATATTTTTGCAGCTTTACCCCTCACCATCAATCCACAGAAATTCTTAACCACATTAATAACATTTATCCCAACAATAAATTTACAATAGAACATTCAAATAACAATACCCTACCCTTTCTTGACACTCTCATATCTTGGACCCCCAGAACATTTTACAATTTTCTGTCTACAGAAAACCCACTGCTAACCCTAGCTACACACATTGGTTTTCTTCCCACCCCTTGAATACCAAAATTGGCATTTTATCTTCACTTTATCTTAGAGCCCTCAAAATCTGTTCCCCTCCTTACCTACAATCTGAAATTAATTTTATATCTTCCATTTCCTTAAACTCTCTTACCCACAACACATCATTAATACCGCCTTACGCCGAGCCAAGAACAACTTTTACACCAAACCCGATGTACAAAACAGGACACACACCTCATTTCCTCCATTACCTCCCATTATTCACAATACAGTCAAAAATACTACCTAAAACCATACACATTTCCTCCTCAAATATTCTCCCCTTCAAAAAAATTTTAAAACCCCATACACACAACAATACTACCACCTCACAATACGTTTACAAAATTCATTGTCTTCATTGTAACCAATCATACATCGGAGAAACTATTTGACTCTCACACCGCAGACAATACCAAACATAATACTAGACCTCCAAAGCAGAGCAATCTTACTCCGCCCTCTACATTCATAGATCCACCCATCAATTGACGATGTATAGAACATGTCGCCATATGACACCCAGTTATTTAAGACATTGCAAATTTACACCTGAGAAAACTTGCTGAACACACTCCATTTTGGCTTTACAACACAAATGAATTTAGTAAACATACTGAAAATGAATCATTATAGATACTATCTATTGAAATAGCAATAAACTTCTGCACCATCTTTTTAAAAATTTAAAACAAAAACTTTCTTGAAACTTTATTTGTATTAATTTTATTTTTTATATTTAGTCTATATTACAACACATCTGAACGAGGACCACGATTTGGTCGAAAGCTTATGTACGAACTTTGTAATAATTTTTTATCTAATATATTCTCCTTGAAAATATTTGGAAAATTTCTTCTGCTGAATTCTGATACTAATCCTCGTCTAAGGGCACTACTTAATTATAATTTATCTTAGCGTCTTAAGCTGTTGGATCATGACTCATATATTATATATATATATATATATATAATATAAAGTATATATGATATATAATATATATATATATATATATATATATATAATATATATACTATATATATATAATATATATATATATACTATATATGGTGGCTGGATGATAGCGAAGATGGTTAGTCCATTTTGATGAAGGACAGGGTCTAATACATACTAAAGTTCATTATACAGCGAAAGAGCCCAGGGGGCTGCGCAACAAGTGAGATTGAACTTATTCATCGTCAATAATAGAAGAAATAATCTACTAATAGCCTGTCCTCATCGCTTTAATGTCGGAAATTGACCATAGGAATAGTGAGAGTCTAGGGTGACGATTGATTGCACAAAGAAGAGAAAAAATGATAGTACTTCCTAAAATCTGAATGTAAATAGTCATAAACTCCTTAAAAAAATTAGCAGTTTTGAGCTAAGCTTAGCAAATTAGGCTTTGACGTATTACGAGACGTCTAGAAGCACAAAGATATAACTAAGCCAAAAGAAAGAATTGTCAAGAACATACTTGACTGTGCCATGTCAGTAGTCCTACCGATAAGGCAAAATAAGCAGTCACAATACTCTAAAACAACTCTAACCTTGAAGAAACGACGAACAGTGAAGCATACAGAAAATGTCTCAACAAAATTGAATATGTAAAACTATGCAAGACCATAAGGAAATACATACAAGAGGAAACTCGCCAGTTCAACATGAGGCTTGTTCAAAAGACACTAGAAGAAAACAAGGGTATTAAAATAGCGAAACGCATGATGTTTAATAGAAAAGCAAGTTTTTGCTTTAAAGCGTGAAGATGGCTCGATTTTCAAAAATGGAACAGTAATTGTAGTATGTAAGAGAAGAAAAAAGTCTGATTAAAGATCTTGCAACGATATCAATAAGAAAAATACATCTTTTCAAGCCAAATCCCGATGTATTAGTAGAAGAGGTGTCAAACGTTATAAAATCGATGAAAAATGGTAAATCAGCCGGAAATGATAAGATTTGCATTGAAATGCTAAAAACCGGTTGCGAAACCTTACACAAAATCCTAGCGAAATTATTCTCAAAATGCCTAAAATAACAAGAAAATTTCCGACTCGTGGAAAAGCGCGTAGGTCATTCTACTATACAAAACGGAATCCCCCGAGAACCTTAAGAATTATCGACCGACCAGTCTTCTCTCAGCCATTTATAAAGTTTTCACCAAGAATATTCAAAAGAGAATAGGCAGAATATTAAATGAAGACCAACCTAAAGAGCAGGCTGGGTTTAGGAGTGGCTTTAGTTCAACAGATCACATCCAGGTAGTACAGCAAATTATAGAAAGACAACGAATATACTTTGCCACTATGTATTGCCTTTATTGACTAAGAAAAAGCATTTGATTCAATAACCAGACATATTATTTTCAATTCACTTTACAACCAAGGTGTAGACACTGCTTATATCATGTTACTTCAATCCATTTATGTAAATGCAACTTCGAACGTTTGCATTAATGATGATAAAATACAAATAAATGTTGAAAAGGGAGTACGGCAAGGAGACACAATCTTGCCCATACTGTTCTCAGCCTGCCTGGAAGAAGTTTTTGGAAAGCTTGATTGGGATCAGGAGGGTTTGAAGATAAATGGAACCTATTTAAGCCATCTAAGATTTGCGGATGACATTGAACTCTTCTCACATGACCCAGAAGAATTGCAACGTCACATAGATGATCTTAACAGAAAGGTGAACTCTTTGGTTTGAAAATGAATTTGAGGAAGAGCCAAGTTATGTTTAATAGGTTTGCAAGAGCGCAAGATAGCATAGTATCCGGAGAAAGACTAGAGTGAGTTGATTACTACGTTTACCTCGGTCAAGAGTTTCAATGAAAGGTGACACCGTTAAAGAGATAGAAAGAAGAATGAAACTTGGTTGGCTAGCATTTGGTAAGCTTAACCTAATTTTTAAAACTAATCTCCCCATTTGTCTAAAAAGGATAGTATTTGATTAATTATCCTACCTGTTATGACCTACGGTAGCGAGACATGGACATTAACTGCTAAATCAGTGCTTCCCAACCATTTTTTGAGGAACGCCCACTTCGCATCCCCACACTTTAAATTTCCATCGCCCACCGCAAATTACCATTCTTTGAACTATTGAATAGCCAATGTAAAGCAATATAAATACAAAAATAATTTTTAAAATCTAATATCAAAATAACAGTAAATATATTTCTCTCTCTCTCCTGCCTCTCTCTCATCTCTCTCTCTCTCTTCTACTCTCTCTCATCTCACTCTCTCTCTCTCCTCTCTCTCCTCTCTCTCATCTGCTCCCTCTCTCTCATCTCTCTCTCTCTCTCTCTATCTATCTCTTTCCTCTCCTCTCTCTCTCGATCTCAGATGAAAAACTTACATCGAGTGAATAGTATCGAGAAAAATCAATAATGTTTAAACTTTAGGTCAGCGACTCGTTTATCATGATAATTAAAAGAGAAGGTTTAATAACCAAAAAGAAATTTCAAGTGTTTCACTCTCCTTAAAACGATAAACTATAAAAAAAAGTTCTAACGACTTATATTGCTGGTTCACCTTTTTCGATGTACCAAAGTGGTAACAATAAAACCTCTGGTGGTGAGAAGGCGACTTCCAGCAGCAAAGCAACATCCGGTGCTGTCTGTTTAGGTTTCTTAACGTAAAACGGAAGTCATTACAAGAAACTCATAAAAAAGAATCAAACTGTGGATGGATGGAATACAAGGAAGGAGATAACTACCACACTGCCTAAGCCACTATATAATATATATATATAGTATATATTTATATTATATATATATAATATATATATATATATATATATACTATATATATATATATTATATATATATATTATATATATAATATTCTTATTAGGGTGCAAGGTAACCTCCGCATCCGCGAGCAATCCGCATATTATTAAAGATCCACATCCACCGCGCTTTGCCTGCGGATGTTGCGCGGATATTTATTAGTCGAGAATTGATAAATGAATTTTATAATAAAAATACTTAAGAATGTCCAATCTACATAATTAGGACAAAATGAGTTGAAGGCAATTCCAAAAAACGGCTTGATATTCCATGTCTTACTGTTTTCAAAGACGTTCCAACTCGCTGGAATAGTACATTCATTATGATGAAAGAATGGTATTGCTCAGACGAACCTCTTGCTTTGTACGTCCGTTCGTATTCAAGCTTGCATTCTTACTAATGTGGAAAATGATCATCAATCAAATTAAGCTATTAAGAATTTGAAGAAATTAACCCAAAAAAATCAGGCGGCCTCTACAGCTATCTCGTCTCCGATGTAATACCATTAAAGATTAACGCTTAGGAAGCGTTTTGAACCATCTTCAATGAAATGATGAGGTTTAAAAACAGAATGAAAAATGTAACAAAACTAGAGCTAGAAAAAACGTTTGGTTCTGTAGAAAGTTAGCTGACCTCTATTCTATTGCCAAACATTACTTAAATTAGATCCCGTTATAAAGGCAATTTTTCATTTGCTAAACACCATAATTTAGAAACAAGCTAAAATCCGTCAGCTTTGTGTTGCAGTTAATAAACTTCAATCTAACCTTTATTATTTCGCCACCCATTTAAAGGAAAAATGAAATCTACAGAAACACCTTCTACAAGTTAATATTTTTGCTTGCATCACTGAAGAATTTTAAACAGTCCATTAGTGATGAATAAACAACACGCAATTACCAAAAGATGTAGGTGCAAATGATTGAAAACTATACCAAAAAAAACTACTAGATACAAAAGATGACTATCAGTTGGCGGAAAGTTAAGCTAAATGTTTACCCACGGCTTAAGCTAAACTTGCAAGGAATACTTGGCCTTGTTCTGCAGCTAGTGTTCCAAGTGAGGAGAGTATTTAGCAATGCTCTGTTAATATATGATGGTTAGAGAAACAGGCTCATCCGAAGAAAAGGTCAGAGAAATTGATGTTCTCAAGCACAAGCCTTCTATATTTTGAATTCCAATACAGTGCAAAAAGAGATTAATTCTTTGATAAAATCTCTTTCATTAAGGCGGAGGTGGGTAAATAGAGGTTGCTGGGGTGATATGAGTTGGAGTACCCCGTCTCGCACCTTGATAACGAATTATATTAATAGATTGTGGCATTAAACTCGATATATATATATATGATACTATGATATATATATATATATATATTATTAATATTATATATATACTATATTATATAGTACTATATATATATATATAAGCATATAATATATATACCAATAATATATATATACCAAATATCATCATATATATATATATAATATTATATATATATATAATATACTAATACTATATATATCATATATATATAACTAATATATATATATATATATATAATATTATAATAATATATATATATTATATATATATATAATATAGTATAATACTCGTATAATAATCCGCGGATGAGAAAAAAAATGACATCTGCTGCATCAACTAATATATATATAATAGCCAGCTTGTGTATGAAATGTTGGTATTCTTTATATATATATATATCTATATATTATATTATATATATACTATATAATATTATATATATATATATATATATATATAAACTCTTGTAAAGAGATTTTGAAGGAACACGGCTTATCGATTCACTACGAAAAATTAGACATCCGCATCCGCCCGGATATTAAAAATTTGACATCCGATAAATTATATATATTTATAATGATATATATATATATATATTATATATTATATATATATAATATATGGATATATATGATATATATAATAATATATATATATATAATATATATATAATATATTATATATATTATAATATATATATATATATA
>JABUQX010045893.1:25000-35000 GCA_015478945.1 Trachelipus rathkii
CAATTACCACCGTCCCTTAGTCGCCTTCTAGGACATATAATGTGGGCAATTCTTTCTCCCCCCATAATAAATAAATATATATACATTCTTATTTGAAAATAAACTATATGACATTAAATTTTAAGTTGTTCGTTCAAACATCACAAAATAAACTTTTAAAGTTTTTGTAAAAACTATGGAAATCATGTAAGTGCCAGTAATACTATCTATTCAGAAAAAAGAAACCAATCTACATTAACACATTGCAATAAAACCATTAAATTCATGATAAATTATATATCACATAGCAAGACAAAATTCAGGGAATTTTTTTTTTAATTCTAATTGGCAGCATTAAAGGAGTATTGTCATCAATAGTTGCCAAAAACATCTGTCAACTTTTCCTCTCCCCTATCAAATTTATCAAAGTTTATTCTCTCTCTCTCGAATAAGTTTGATATTAATTAATTGTTAATTTTTAAAAATTTAATTCCGCCCGCTGGCGAGGGGTTTTTCACCCTTGATTTAGAGATTCTGACAAGTTGCAGAGTATTTTAAACATTTTTGTGGATTTCAACTTCTAAATCCAAGTCAGATTCTTTAATAGAGTGAATTGCAAAACAGTCAAAAGAATTTTGTTCCACAGATTGGATACAATATTGCAATTTATGTGATATAGATACCCTTTTATCTTTGCAGAGATAGACCAGATTCTAAATTCAATTTTTTAAAAATATCTGCCAAATATGCAATTCTCGATAGCCCTGCCGTATTTATTAATCTTTCAGATAATCAAAATTTATTATCTGTAAAATAAGCCAACAATTCTTTCCTCAAATCAAATATTCCTAAGAATATTTCTCCGCGATAATAAACTCCCTTCCCTATGTAAAAGTAGAGTTATGAAGACTATCTTCACGCAAGGTCTTAAAAACTCGTGATTGTAATGAAAGAGATTTAAGAAAATTGATGAACTGATTTAATAAAATTGATGAACTGAACTTTTCGTCTAAACCAGTCTTAAGTGTAACATTTTTTTCATTTATTCATTATCTGAAGAATGCAGAGGTTACTGCTGCAAATTTCTTGCAACATTCTTGATTCGTATTTCAGAGCCAGCAACTTTTTCCACCAAGAGTTGAACGAGAACCAGATTTTGGCGCACCGCACAGCCTCTTTTGCGATGCACACCGCACCGCCATATATATATATATATATATATAATATATTATATATATATATAAATAAACATGTACATAAATATATCAAATATTATATATAATATATATATATAATTATAATATATATATAGCAAGAAGACCAAGACATTTAAACATTTTAGAATATTTATTACCGACTAGTTTCGGGAAAGACAACAGCTTCCCATTTTCAAGGTTGATAATACAATGATATTAATTATACAAAAATAAAAATAATATAAATTAACATGAAATAAAATATTACTATTGCATAAAAAATGATTTAAAGATATAGCAATGGCGAAAGAGGGTATTCAGGAATGAGCCAATTTCAATTTCATAACAAGCAATTAAAATTTTAAATTTTTTTCAATCATGTTTAATATGGCAATATATATTATATATATAGTTATTATATATATATACTATATATATATATTATATATAAATACATAATATATATATATATATAATATATATATATAAATATATAATATATACTAATATATAAAAAAGAAAAAAAAACTACCTATAATTAACGTGACTTTAAATCCCCTGATGAAAGGAGATACACAGAAGAGGGACCACAAGCGAGAAGCACGAACTTTAGGCCCGGCTATCCACAAACAGCTTGCCACCAACGTGTTCGCAAGCGAGTTCTTAATTCTTGCCCCCAGCGATAAGAATTACTCACCAGTTGGGTATATATTAGAAATATATACTACTATAATATTTAAAGTAGGATATATACTATATTATAATATGATATATAACATTTATATAAGATATATATATATATAAATTAAAGTATATATATAAATATATATATTATATTATAATATATATCAATATATAAGTGAAGTTTAAATATATATATAATATTATATATATTATATATATATGTGTGTGTCTTACAGTTCATCCCATGGCACTAAAGTGGCTCTCCCATTTTGCGCTCATATCACATTCTTCTTACATTGGAGTAAGCTCTCCTTTCCCACACACCATAAAATACAATTACAGACAACACTTACCTTCTTAAAAAAAAATAAAATTTGTAAAAAAAATGGCAGCCACCAGACTAGTCTCGGAAAAACCTATAGGGGCGGCATCCAAAAATAACCAATTATCCACCTCTACCCTCATCACCATTAATTATAAACTATTGACGGCCTCCTGTGAAGTTGGTGCAGTCACGTCATTGCCGGCCTGTTTTTATGAGTACGGTCTCCTTTCTTCATAACATTTCTAAGCAAACCTTCTTCGGTATCTAAAGTACTCTGCAAAGATTATCATATTGTGACCACCAAATCATGCTTGCTAATCCTCTAAACCGCATCCTATTCTTAATCGAAACTTAGGTTTTTGAGCGTTCTGACTTCAAACTCTACTCTGTTGACTCCTATCTCTTTCCTCAATTTTCAGCCAAAGGCCATTGTTGTGTCACTGCGTGCAATGACGATGTTTGGAGTTTTCCGAATGCTCTATCTAATGGCGAAAAATAACCTGTCAATTTACCACTTATTTAATCTGTTCCGTATATCTGTCTCCTAACTTCTTTTCCTAAAATGCAAAGACTTCTTAAGAATACCGTATGTAATAAAGCCGTGATGAAATGTTTGACGCTTATTAAATTTCTTTATCTAAAAAAAAGATTCCTAACTAATGCTTACTTAACCAGATTTTGGATTAGATTAAATAAAATTTGTGGCATCTACATCCTCATTCAATGCTATTAAATAGAGTTTTAAAGTTACTACTTCAGCACCTAATAATATGGCATGTAGTAACTACTTCCCCATTCAATATCTAATAAAAAGATCTGTATAGAAATTACTTCACCATTCAATGCAAAAAAATCGGCAGCATCTACTTCACCACGCAATACAATCAAATTAAATTATGGGATCAACTTATGGTATGAGAAAACCGGGAGCTTTAAAAACTACGCTTGAAGCGTTCTTTTTTGGGGACGTGGATTGCCTAGTGGTTAGAGCGTCCGGTTATTGTTACCTCTGCGACGCGGAAGTCCAATGTTCGAATCCCGCTGATGGAGAGTAAAATCTCCTGTGACTCATTCATTTAAAATCTGCAGTTATTTAGTTACCTGCTCATTCAATAACATCCAATAATAATTTGTTGACTATTCCTTATACTTGATATTTTAGGGACTTTCATCGCGGAAATAAAAGCAAATAAAGGTATAATTTCTGAGTTAAAACTAAAACCACTTAAAAATTAAACTTAAAAGTGTGTGGGTGATAAACTTACTGGCGTCTGCATAAGACTTCAAATGCTGTAGTATATGAATTTCTACGTTGGGCATACTACTTGCCAGTTTCTCATTCTTTTTGTTTTTGCCTTTGCTTTTAGTGGCACCTATTTAAAAAAATATAATATATATATAATATTAAGTAATATATAACGTTATATATATATATATATATATATATTATATATATTATATATATACATATATATATATATATATATTATATAATATATATTATATTATCAACTTCTAAATCTAATACCATATAAGTACTTTAGCCTGTAAAAAGTGTGCTCTTATTATACTTCCAGATTGACTGGAATTGTTGCAGAGAATATTTTAAGGTTGATAGCAACCTTTGACTCAAACTTTACAAACTATTTCAAAATTAAGGCATGAAGAAACATCTTCAACTATTTTGTTTTAGATTTTTATAAAAAAAGAAAAAGAAATCTCTCAAATAATTTTTTTTTATTATAATTATTCAATCATTTGCATCAATTTAAGAATAAAGATCTCTCAATGAATTCCAAATTTGTATGTAATAATCTATTTGGAAAAAAGTATCTCCACTTCCAAGTTTCATTTCACTCCATCCACTTTTCAATTATATATATATATGTGTACGTATATATATATATATATATTATATACTAATAACGTTCTATATATATATAATATATATATTTATATTAAGGATATATATATAATATATATAAATATAATAATCATATATATATAAATACATACTAAAAAGTATTAAATTATTATAGTTTATTTTAAAAGTAGTTATTTATTATATGATAAGAATAAGTATAGAGACATTGATTATAATTATTATATATCATAATATTTCAATGCGTATAGTATATATTTTATTTAAAAATTAATATATATATATATATATATATTTATATATATATATATAATATATTATATATATATATATATATATATGCAAAATATATTTAAAATCAAACAATGAAATTTTAATCTAGAAATATTTTAGTGAAAAATTACAAAGGATTTGATAGAGGTCCTAGAAAACCTTGGAAATGAAGATTAACCTTTTCTATTCAACATAAGTAACGTTTTATTGCAAATTTGGAAATAATTGGGCGAGATCATTCTTTTCAGGTATAATCAAGATTGGATAAAAAAGAAAAGAAAAAATCCTCCTAGCTAAATGAAATGAAACCATGTGAGATCATAAATGAAAAGTGTGGAAAGAGCTAATTGAACGGAAAACTTGGGTTTTGTTTTCCTTTTTATTTCGGATGCTTTCTGAATTTGGTGATAGTTTTACATAACTATGTTTTAGTTAAATTTATTTTACTATGTTTTGTGAATTACATAATGAGTACCAAACTATAATGACTGGCATCAGAATGTTCGGTGTATATTGAAAAGAATGGAAAAATGGAAGTAGAAAATGTGAAATATTAATCCTTATATTATGTTCATAAAAAAAAATTGAAAAATATTACCAATATTTCTTTTACAGGTAGTAGTACAATTGGCATTTTAAAAAGTTAGTTTGGGAAAATATTTAGTTATAAAGATCAGTATTTTTAATGGCAATATCGTAACTCACTCACTCCCTAACAAGAAAAAAAGTAACTTATGAGTATTTGAAATTGACATACCAGCATCTGCCCCACACCCAAAATTTGGACAAATTCTAAAAGCAAATATTTGAGGTAATTTTAGCTCATTGCATACACAAATATGTTTGTAAAAAAACAAAAAAAAAACAGGAACCTATAATTTTGTTCACAATTAACCACAATATATATATATATATATATATATATATATATATATATATATATTATATAAATATATATAATAGATAGATTATAAAAGTAATATTAATATATATATATATATATATATAATATATATACAATCACAGTTTATTTTTCAACAATGGCTTAGGGAGTAATGCTGGCACATGAGCAAACTTTTGCACTGCGAACTACTCACTAGTTGTAACAATTTTATGAAAGTTTAATCATTAACAGTAATGGATCTAATGTTACTATGCAGAGGGTCAATCTGTAAAAGATCACTTGTGTAGCCTTAACCTATATTTGAGTTTTTGGTTAACACACAAAACTTGTTTAAAGTTAAAAAAAAAAAAACTTGTCAAAAAAATTCATGTACAGGTTACTAAAACACAGAAAACAAGGATTCATAAAACATGACATTCTTAAAATACACACAAAATAGGAAATAATGTTTCTCTCAATCACTTCCACTTACACGCACAAGTCCAGCTCACACCAAGACTTGACCGATTCTAGTCCACTAACACAATTGAATCAGTTAACCCAGGAATATTGGAGATGGGTTGACTTTTTTCCTTATTAGCCTTTGGTTCCTTAGTAGTTGGAAGACCTACAGGATTTTCAGATTTCTTCTTAGCCCATTGCTTTCCCTTACTTTCATACCTATAAGAAAAAGTAAAGAGTTCTAAATAATGGCATACAAAATTATGTGCCACTTTCTACTATTAATCTAATTGTGAATTTGCTATCAAAAATTATGACTTTCCAAATAACCAAGGGGAACAAGCAGTCTCCATTAATAAAAAAATTTATACAATAAATTTTTTGTAATAGACTTTTATTGATGCCACAGTACCAATGATAAGATTTTTGGGGTGGATTTGTCCATTCAAGGTATGCATATTAGCAAATAACACCGATATCGTGATATCACTAAAAGCTACTTACAAAGGCACTTCATCCTGAGGAACATATCCTTCCTTCACTCTTCTTGGCTTCCTCCATGAGCCATCAGGACGTTGGGTTGCAGGAAGGTATGACTTACCTATATTATATATAATATATTATAATTTATATATATATATATATAATAGTATTATATATATATTATTATATTATATATCTATATATATATATATATAATATATATACTATATTATATTATATATATATATTAAACCAAGTGAAAAAATACAGGGAATTAAGCTTTTCAGCCCAACAGACTTCAGATTTCCAATATAATAAAATAAAAGTAAAAACTGTAATACTTGGGAGTGCGGTAAGGCGGGGTACCAAGAATAAAACCATAAAAAGAGGAGCAATTTTAATACCAAACATTAAAACTTCAAAATACAAAGAACAATTAAAAACAAGATTCCAATTATGTGATGTTTTATGCCTTTTGTTTTAATGCTGGATATTAAAATTGCTGGTCTCTGTTTTTGTTTTATTGAAGCTTTAGTGGTTTTATTCTTAGTGGCAAAGTAATAGTTTCTTTTACTCTATTTTATTTTTATGGAAATCTGAAGAGAGATTCTGCTGAGCCAAAAAGCTTAATTCCCTGCATTTTCATCTGGGTTTATTATATATATATATATATATATATATATATAATATATATATAGTATATTTACATATATATATATATATATATATTATATATATATAATATATATATATATAAAAGGGGTTAGGGGGCCACCAAGTAGATAAAATTCCATTATATAGTCTAATTCAATAAATTAATTAAAATCTTTCACACTTTCAACTAAATTTAAGTTCTGGGTAAATGGTTTGATAAAAAGTAAATATCAATTATAAAACATATGCCTAGTAATATTGCTAAATGAAAATGTAATTGAAATAACATTTAGTATTTTATTATGTAGGTCAAACACTGCTGCACACAAACACACAAAAAGTCAAGCAGAAAGAGGGGCTCCGTTATTTTCTTTAAACAATATATTCAAATATCTGCTTAATGTTATAGTGTAAACTGTAAAGTTTTTCTGTAGCTATATCCTATAAATAATGATCTTTAAATATTTAAAAATTATAATAAAATAATAGGTATTACAAAAAAGGAAATGATTTAAACAATTACACAATTTCAAGTTTGAGATAATTAGAAATATACTCCATAGTCATAGTAATTTAAAGGAAAACTTAAAATTAAATATCCAATTAGATTCAATGCAATAGGTTGTTAGCTCTTTCAACCATTAAAGCAGATAATGGTCAAATGGTTAAGGACAACTTTGATGTTTAAAATCATTTGAAAATATAAATATAACCCAATATAAAGATCTTTAAAACAATGAAAAGGATTAAAGCAAAGAGGCAAACAGAATACTGCTCATTTGATGCAAGAATGGCATAATTCAAAAATTGCAAATCCTATAGTTGCTACTATTGATAGATTGGTACAGATATGTAGTTTAAACGGAGTCTTAAATTTTCCGAGGTTGTATGATATTTAGTAATACCCTTCCTGAAAAATAGGCAAATTTTTGGCTTTTGGCATTCTTGCAGCAAATAAACAATATATTGAGAAAAAATATTTCCACCTCAAATAAATATGGATAGAAAAGTTTAATAATATACCCATCCCCTCTAAGCATTATTTCATAAATGAAAATTTACTAAAAAAATCACTATATTCATCACATAGTAAAGTAAATATTGTAAAGATAATCCTACTACACCGAAAATAAAAAATTTAAATAACACAAACTAGCATGTTTAAAGTTAAAGAATTTGGGATAATGAAAGCTATAAATTTCATAACATATATAAACAGAAATGTTAAATCGTTAACATTGTTGATGAGCTTAAGATTAGCCCATTTCCAATTACAACGCACTGGCATTAAAGTTATCCAAGAAATAAAAGTAGTGATGTAGCACATATGAAACATTTAAATAATCACAAATTTAAACCCCATCTTTTCTAATTTATAATAAAAATGTCTAAGGAACTACCCATATATGACAAAAGTTTAAATTAAAATAATGGCAGTTAACTTAAGGAGCCTCACCAAAGCTTAGACCCATTCGAAAACAAATTTGTTGGCATATCCTAAAAAGACTACTACACATATAATATCTACAAATGCAATATGGAAATAACATTAGGTGCCATATATGAACATATTAAATAATATGTTCTAGTCCCAAACCTCATTGAAATCTCATTGAATAGCTAATTTAGTTAAGTGCCCCATGGATAGTTTTAATTTCAGTCAAATTATTAACACTCACAGTTCATTCTACTCAAGCTGTTATAATTTTATTAAAATAATACGTTAAACATTCAATTAGGTAAATTCACGCCAATTTCTTCCTTCCACACACCAGTAACAAAAAAGTTAAAAAATAGGCAAAAAAATAAAAAAAAAAAAAAAAAAAAATAAATTGCATTCAAAGACTGAGAAGATAGATCATAGATACCATTACTTCCAATTTCTTCCACACCAATCATTACAAAACTGTTATAGGATTGGCATAAAAAAAGACTGAGACTGAGCAGATCATAGGATACCATTACTTTCTCCATATTTAATGCATAACAATTACGGTATATACTATCAAGACAAAAACTGGTACAATTACGTCTTGAATGTCAAATTTGAGGATTTTTGTACTCACTTCTGATTGTGTATAGATGATCAGTGCATTCACTTGAAGTCTTCGGTGATTAGCAAAATTGTTTTCACCAACATAGCTGAATCCCTGTTATATGGGACCAATGATTCGTTCAGTTTCTGAATGTTGTTTAAATGTTTAAGTCATTCAGATAGAGCCATATCATTATCAAAGCCCCATGTAATTGAGTTCTAAATATGTATTGCAAAATAATTTCAGTCAAAATCATTATATATATATATATATATATATATATATATATATATATATATATATATATGTTATATATATATATATATATATATATATATATATATATATATATATATATATATATATATATATATATATATATATATATATATATATATATATATAAAGTTCAGGACACTAACCCAGGTATTCAGTCAATTTTCTGGCTTAAGACATAAGAAAATTCAGTAAAAAGTAACATGTGCATGAATCTATTTGTACAGCTTTTTTAAATTACCATATTCAACAAGTTTGTGCATTAACAAAAACTCAATACAATTTTTAGGCTACACCAATTTTCAATAAATAGCTCAACCTACAGAGTAACATTATATTACTGCTTTAAAATTAAAACCATTTCATAAACTTTGCTTACAACTAGTGAGTGGATTACTTGGCCAAAGTTAGGTATGTGCCATCCTGACTTTGACCACTGAATAAAAAAAAAAAAATGAGAACTATTCTTTTATATATATATATATATATATATATATATATATATATATATATATATATATATATATATATATATATATATATATATATATATATATATATATATATATATATTATATATATATATATATATATATATATATATATATAACAAAGAAACGGGTAACTTGGGAAATCTGATTTTTTGTAGATTCAAAATATTTTTATGATGCAATTATATAAAATGGTTAGTAAATAAATGAAAATACGCCTTAATCATTGGTCTATATTTACCTGCTATTTATTTGCCCATTCTGCTGTTTTTATCTTCATAGGAGGCTCGTAAGTGTGGTAAGGTGTAGAAACTTGATGATGGGTAACTTGGAACGGGTGTTCCAAATCATCCAGGGAGGCCATTTCAAGCTAAAT
>JABUQX010045893.1:40000-61974 GCA_015478945.1 Trachelipus rathkii
GAGATGCTAAGCTAACTGGCCTATAATTTCCAAATCTTCCTTACTACCTTCTTTCATAAATAGGTACAACATATGTTGTTTCAGTCATCTGGTACCTCACCAAAATGTTATAGATCGTTTAAAAATCAAATACAGTGCCTCTGCAATGCTTAACCACCCTCTTCAGAATTCTACCATATATACCATCAGGGCCTGCAGCTTACTTGGATCAATATGATCTTATAAACGTTGAATATCTTTTACATCAAATTCAATTCTGTAAGTCTATTTGTTACATGCATACAAGAACTATTAGTCTCTGAACTATTGTCTAATCTTTCCTCAGTAAACACTGAAGCAATATATAACATTGAAAATGTTGACCAAATCCCTTATCTGAACTCACTAAATTTTCTCATCAATTTTAATTGGACCAATTGTCCTATTCTTACTTTTTAAATTTATGTTAAAAACTTCAGGTTCTTATTACTATTCCTTTGCTAAATTAATTTCTGCCTCTCTTTGCCTTTCTTATTGACTGGTTGTTCATTTTATTTTTCCTATAATTTTCTAAATCATCTTCCTATTACTACCCTTGAATATTTTAAACATCTTCGAAATTTTCTATTAATTTTTCTCTCATCTCTCTATTCCACCAAACAGGCTTTCTTTTCCACCCTTAATGGGTTTATCTTTAAAGATACGGACTAAAACTCGGATTAAAATTGTTTAAATGTTCCTACATGATAAAACAGTTTTGGCCTTTAAATTCTTTATCCCAGTCAGTTATACTAAGCATGTCTCGAATTTGGTAAAATCGCTATTTCGAAATCTATGATCTTTTCCTTATTAACTTGCAATTTGGGGCCCAGATATCACATTCATATTAAATCTAATTATATTGGCGTCAATAAGTCCTAAATTCTCCTCAACTCTAACTCCCTCATCCACCATACTTTCATATCATTAGTTAATATTAAGTCTAATAGTGCATCGATCTTGTGGGTTCTTGACCATCTGGGTCAAAAAGTTATCTAGCATACATAATTTATGAATGCAGAACTACTACGGTCCATATTAGACAAGGAATCCCAATGAATACCAGGAAAATTAAAATCACCCATTATGACTACCTTTTTTCATTACTGTGGCATGCTGTCTCACTCCTTCACAATTTCAGCATCTAATTCACTCTGGACAGGAGGTCTATAAAATGCCCTATTCTATATGATTTATTGTATATATGATATCTACCCACACTGATTCATATCATGATTAATTTTAAAGTCAGTACAGATTGAATATTGCTTAACATAAAGCCACCACCACCCTTCTTTCTTCTACGCTGGTATAAATAAAGTGAATATCCCTCTATTTCATATTCTGAAAGGAGTTTCCATATAATTCTTCATTAACCCATGCCTCAGTTATGCAAATAAATATCCAGATTCTCATTTATGGTATAACTAATCAGCTCTCATTTTTTATTTCTAAGGCTATGAGCATTTGTGTAAAAACATTTGATACTCGAAATGCTGTTATTTTTATTGCTATCATCATTATTTAAACCTGTAACAACATTAGTTTTATTTATCTCCCCACTATTACAGTTACCATTACCATTGCTATTATTTGTATCCAGATTTAGCCCACCACCCCCAATCTAATTGCTCTTTTTGCTAACCAAGTCTCCAAACTGGTACTGAAAAGCTCAACACCTTTACGACCCAAGTGAACTCCATCTGCTGCAAAAAGATTCTTTATCCAGAAATTCTCTCCACAAATCCAGTGAAAACCTAATATTTTCTGAAAAACATAATTTCCTAACCCTTTCATTTACACCTAAAGCCCTACTCCCCCATTCCTGACCTGCACCTAACCTAGGCAAAATCCCAGAAATCATGCACCTTCTTCCACTAGCTTTCATCTTCTGAATCAATCTCCTATAATCTGCTATTAATTCTTCTGGCCTTCTCTACTATATCATTTGTACCCACATGCACAATCACATCTGAATCAACATTTGTAGAATCAATCTCTCTATCTATCCTATCCACGATATCACTCACTCTGGCACCTGGATAACATACTCTCAATCGTTTCTTTTTATTCTTAGTTTGAAAAGTCCTATCTAGGTATCGTATCATAGAGTCTCCAATTAGCAATTTATCAGTCTTCCCTTCAGAAAGTGGGCTTGCAAGATGTGGATCCAAGTCTCTCTGTATTCTTTTAAGTTCATTACAGCTTAAAAACTGGAATGATTGAAATGTTACAAATATTCTACATTTCTTTATTAATCACACTGTTCTTTGAGAAAATAAGGCATCTTCATTAAATTGAAGTTTATGAATAAAACAAGAAAAACTTTTGTATCCTTGCTAAATCAGTTCCATCATGTTATATGCTCCATCTCAAAGGATCAAATGAATTATGTTAGGAGGAATTTCCCAATTATTCATAGCAATTTCAAAACTCAGTAATTTTAATTCCAGAATGAGAACCTGGGAAATACTTGCAATGAAGAATACAGTCCATTTTTTCAAACTCGCTGGTAAGCCATGCTGTGAGCAGCTAAAAAGAAGAACAGTCATTGACTTTCAGCTCTCAGCAGGGATGTAGTGTAAATGATAATATTTGATCAGCCTTAGATAACTTCTCGAATACTGCTGATCTCAATTTCCTGTGTGAAGTTGGTAACTTCACAAAATATTTTCTATTAGGAATAAGATATTTTGGTTGAAAGACAAAAATAAGTTCTATGAATCCCTTATGTGACTAATGGTTGGTTACCATCTAATGAAAATCACATTATTTCTGTGATTTAGTCATTGATAAGAAATCTTTTAGTATGAAACTCACAAAACCCCACTTATTTCCATGGCCTGGATCTATTGCTCTTTTGTGGTTTCCCTGTTCGCTAGAAAAAAAAAAAAAAAATACAAGACTGAAACTGTTTAAAATTTTTGGACATCCAGATATTCTCATCAAGATTTTCCATATGTTCATAAAGTGGCGTTTTACTAAATATAAGATTGTGTTGAAAGTTAAAATATTTTTTTTTTTACATTTTCTTACAGTTAAAAGGAAAGTTCATAAGAAATTCCAGTTCCTGCAGAATTTTCTTGATCTGTGCCAATCTGAACTGAACGGAACAGAACCCAAACCGCAACAACTACATACATACATACAGTTATATTATATACATTATTACATATGTATATATATATATATATATATATATATATATATATATATATATATATATATATATATATATATATATATATATATATATATATATATATATATATATATATATATATATATATATATATATATATATATATATATATATATATATATATATATATATATATATATATATATATATATATATATATATATATATATATATATATATATATATATATATATATATATATATATATATATATATATATATATATATATATATATATATATATATATATATATATATATATATATATATATATATATATATATATATATATATATATATATATATATAAGATATATATATATATATATATATATATAAGAGAGAGAGAGAGAGAGAGAGAGAGAGAGAGAGAGAGAGAGAGAGAGAGAGAGAGAGAGAGAGAGAGAGAGAGAGAGAGAGAGAGAGAGAGAGAGAGAGAGAGAGAGAGAGAGAGAGAGAGAGAGAGAGAGAGAGAGAGAGAGAGAGAGAGAGAGAGGGGGGGAATATAACTGTGGATGCAAGGCTAAGTAATGTGTGAATGAGGGTGGTGCAACCTTGCAGAGACACAAAAGAACTAACATTCTACATGGTGGAAGGCAGCTATAGCAGAAGGCTAAATGCTTTTCACCTATTTCAACAGCCTTTGAAGTATTTCTCTTTAACAATCACCAGATCAGCATTTCTGCCACTGATCCCTGAAATCTCTTGACAGAGCTGGGGAAAGTAGTCAGGCAAAATGGCAATATGAATTGGTTGGAACTGTGGGGCTGAGTTTTCAACTTTCGTCAGCTTTTTCATTGCCTTTGCTATTGGTAGGAAATTGTTTCCAGCAAGGGATCAATTTCTGCTGACATGAAGCACTCTTAGGAACTTTTAAATGGCAAGTATCAAGGTTTCTTTCTGTGAAAAGTGTCTGCGAGGATTGTAAGGCATTTCAGGAGATATGAAGGACTGACTGGCAGCTTTACTCCCTAAAGCTGGTGACACAAACAAACCCTGGACATAGAATCTATTTGTCTAATATGCAACAAGAGTGAGAAAACTCCATAAACTGCAATAGATGCAAACAATGGATTCACAAACATTATTCCCAACTCACCATGCTACCTCCTTCAAAACAATTGGATCTACCAAGTCTACACTCTCCCACAACACGCATCACACAAGCAAACCCACAATATAACCATATTAAAATTCAACAAAAATGGAATACACAACAAAACCAATGAAATAAAAGTCTTTCTAAAACAACACAACATACACACAGTCCTGATACAAGATGTATACCTACCAGATAAATATCCAGAACCAAAATTCTATGAGTTTGATGCCTTCTTCACACCCCAAACCCCCTAGAACCACACTTTAACCCTTATACACAACTCTCTATCATACACAAACACCACCTTACAAACTACAATGGCATTAAACACCACCACAAATATACAGTCCTTCACAATAATGATAAACAAAACACCACACAATCTAATACACCTCTACATTCCCTTCCACACCTTACCACAATGCCCCAGAATTTACAAACCAAACCTCTCTGAAATCTCCCATCCAAACCTCATTATGGGAGGTGATTTCAACACACACCACTATATGGCACACACCCAAGAAGCAAACCAAAGAGGAACACAGTCAACCTTGAAAACCTCAACATCCTAAACAAAAACAGCCACACTAGAAAGCCACCTCAAACCAACACATCACCAACCATAACATTATGTTCACCAAATTTACACACAAAACTCCACTGGTCAACAAACTGATCTAAACTCTGACCACCTACCCATCATCAAATACCAAAATGTCAATAAACCAAACTACCCACTCAGAAAAACAAACAAACTACAAAAAAGCAGACTGGACACAATTCAACCATATAGAAAACAACATAACCCCTAAATGTCACTAACACGTCAACACTCGACAAAGCCATACAAAAATATTTCTATAATCCAAAATGGAACTAACAAAACCATCCCCAAGGAAAAAAAAATACAACCCAACCCTAACACCCGAAATAGAACAACTAATCAAACAATGCAACTTGCTCAGAAAAATAATACCCATATCACTCCAAATGACAACACAGATTAGTGCCCTAAACATCCAAATCAAACTTAACATACATTCTTAAAACACCTTCCAAATCTTCACCAAGAAGATCCAACACACGAATAACACCAGAATGTGGAAAACAAATACACTGAAAAACTCAATCAACAAAAACACACAAGAATCCATCAAGAACCCAAACTCACAAAACCCCCAATCCAACAAACACGCAAACATTCTCAACTCGCTTTGCAAAGCAGTCAAAAACCCCCACACCCTCAAAACAGGAAAATCATTAAAGCCTTCAAGAAAATAAAACCACAACCCAACAATAGAAATAACCACAGATGACATAGAAAACAAAAACACTTAAAAACTCGCCTGCAACTAGCCCAAACACCTCAAACACGTTGGAACACACCTTTAACTATTAACACATACATAACAGCTCCATCAGCCTAAACTCAACTCCCCCTACCTGGAAAAAAAGCTATCATTATAACCAAACTAAAACCAGGAACAGACCCCTCTGACTCTTCATCATATAGACCCATCTCTATTATCAACACTATGCAAACTACTAGAAAAAAACATACTAAAAATAAATCCATACATCAAACAAATTCCAACACGTGTTTCAAACAAAACCACTCAACTACAACTGCATTCAAACATTATACAACCCACAATCAACGGCCTAAACTCAAAACCAACTCAAAGCAATCAACATCAACAAAGCATTTGATACAGTACCCAAACATAACTTGATCCACAAAATAAAATCTAACATCTCCACTAACCTAAAGAAATGGATTTGAATTTGCCCAGGATCAATGTAAACATAATCTATAACATATCTGGAGCAATAGATCTGTCCCACACTTATCAATCCATTTACTAAACACTATCCATAACATGACAGATAATCCATAACTGTTAGTATGACATCTTTCACTTAATAACAACTAGAAACCCCAAAACACAGCCACAAACCTGACAATACATCAACTAATTTCAAACATGGCTAACGGAAAACAATGTCAGCCTCCCCAAACGAATCTTCAGTTACATTAATCACCACTGCCTGCCAACTTGGTGCCACACACCCCAAGTCTATCTAAACAATATTGCTATACCCTTTAACAAAACTTCCAAAATCCTTGAGTAACACTTGACATGCATCTCGCCTCACAAAATTTTATCTGCAAACAAGAAACTGAACATATTAAGGACCATCGCTTGCACAGACTTCACAAACAAACCAACATCCACTACCATAAACAAACAATACATTCACCCAACTCAACTATGCTTTGCACCAACTACTGACTAAAAACAACAAACTCCAAACAAGGCTAAGAACTATAGTATAACAGGATGCACACCACCACCTGCACGATGAAACCAAAATTCTATCCATAGACCACACCTGGACACGATTGGCACAATTCTTTCTCAAAACCAAACACCCATGCCACATTGCACTCTAACCATACCCATCACAGACTCAAACAACTTTCTTTACCAGCTCTATATTCCAAACAAATTCTGAACATTCCACCTCCACCAAACAACACAATATACCATACAATTCCACACAACACTGACAGAAAACTGCTTAAGACACAGACCACCAAACAAGATTTTAAACACCCACCAGAAGTAGCATCAGAATTCAACTCACTACCAAGAAGCAGTCAGTAATCTTAGGCAAAGCTATTATGCGGCCACCATCTTAACTTATGATATTAAAAACACAGATTCAACCTTAACCAAACCATCACAAACATCTGTCAAAACTGTAACCAGGTTCCGGAGGACACATCCCAATTCTTTCTCCTGTTTAACTAACTCAATACAGACCATGGAACATCCCTGGAGACTGGTGGCATTGGCGGGGTACCTGGACACAGTATGGCCCCTCCCATGATGGGGAGGTCAAGGGTAAAAAGGTAAGGTATAATGATTAAATTTGATATTTATATATTTTCTGACATTTTCACACTATGGTTTTCGTGGGTTACAGTTTTTGTTTGCTTTGTGATTTGTAAAGTAGCCTATGCCATAAAGTGTGATAAAATGAAGTTCCATCAGTTAGAGTAGAAGAAAAGTCTATAGAATTATTCACAATTTAGCAAGTTTAACTTTTTTTCCTAAAGGAGTCAGTCATTTTAGTTTTTTTTAATTTTAGTTTTTTTTTTAATGCTGTGATTTTTATAAGAATACCAGTTGGCCGCCCTAAACTTTACAATTACAGAAAAACTTAGGATTATTCACAACTTAAGCCTAACTTTGGTAATTGTTTTTTACAGTAAGGGCATCTAAATAAAAATCACAAAAATCACAAAAATAGTAATGAAGCATAAAGTAGTTAGACTCAAAGTTTGGAATAATCTCATAGGGTTTTCTTATACTCCAACTGATCGGGCCTCTAGGTTAGTTTAGAACTATCCTTGTTCAGGTTACAAAAAGATTTGTTAAATAAACACACATTTACTGGGTATATTCAACAAAACATCAATCTGATGAATCGACGATGCCATAAACCTAGATGAGTTCTGGCAACAATAGTTATACTACTATTTCTTTTACAATCTTCCCTTACATCTACTTCAGAAAGTGCCAAAATAAAATAAAATTCTGGTTAGTTGGAGTTAAAGAAAACCTTATGAGATTATTCCAAACTGAGTAAATTTTTTTCCTAAGTTTTTTTTTTTTTTTTTTATTAAATGGTATGATTTTTATAAAAATCAAGTTAGAGGCACTTACTGCAAACAATTAACCTAACTTTCCTCCCCAAAGACATCAGTAATTTATTTTTAATACTACATTACAATTTATGGTAGTTATTTACAGTAAGGGGCCTCTTAACAGATTTTTATAAAATTCACAGCACAAAAAAATAATGGAATAAAAAAAAAATTATAGATTAGTCTTTAAGAAAAAAAAGTTACAGCCTCTCTCAAAGTTTAAATTTTCCCATAAAATTTTTTATACAACTGAATGGTCCTTGGTCAGTTTAGGACCATCCTAGTTCAAGTTATGATGAGATTTGTTAAGTATGCATAGGTTTACTTTGTATATACTTAAAAACAACCTGAACTAGTAGGGTCCTAAATTGAGACCTAACCTAGATAGATTGACAATGACATGAACCTAGACCTGACCTGGATGGAGTTCTGATAACCATGGCTATGGTACTATTTTTTGTCTTCCATTGCGCCTAATTTATAAATTACAATAAAAAAAGAAATTCTTGTCAGTTTTTTAAGAAAAGTCTAAGGGAAAACTCCAAACCTTTAAGAGGCTATTTTTTCCTAAAGAGGCCAATCCATAACTTTATTCATTTTTTTTTAGTCTGCTGTAATTTTTATAAAAATCTGTTTAGTGGCCCTTACTGTAAATAATTACCCAATTTATTTAGAGTCTATCTGTGATTTTTATAAAAATCTGTGATGGGACAGTTCTGCTACATTACCATTTTTTCTTGGTAATAGTAGCGCAAAATGCCTTTACTGCCGATTTTTATAAAAATCACAGGATACTCAAAAAATGAAAATGACTGACCTCTTTAAGAAAAAAAGTTACAGCCTTTCAATGTTATTAAAACCGACTTTTCATTTTTGATCCATCCAGGTTAGGTCTCATTTTAGGCCCTAGTTCAGGTTTAAGATGTTTTTTAAGTATACAGAGTAAATCTGTATATACTTAAATCTTTGGTAATAGTAGTGCAGAGGGGTAACAAGATATACTTTAAAAAAAATAATAATGAAGCATAAAAATCATCATACTTTAGGAAAAAGAAAGTTACAGTCTCTCAAAGTTATTAAAACTTTCATAGGATTTTTTTTTTTTTTTTAAATAACGGGATATACTCTAAAAAAATAAAAGCTTAAAAACAAAAAAATATTTTAGGAAAAAAAGTTAGGGCTTCTCAGTTTAAAATTTTCCCATAGGCTTTTTTTATAAAAAAAAATTAGTGGGCCTCATACTCATTTTAGGGCCATCCTAGTTCAGGTTATAAGATTTTTCTGTGTATAGTGTCGGGTGGGTGACTTGGATCACTTTAGGTATAACTTCATCTCCCAACTTTCCCCTAATGCACTTTTTGGAATTTTTTTTTTCTGAAATTCATGGCCATATAGAGTAGGTTATAAGCACACACATAAATAATAATGTAATTCTAATAATAATAGTTTTATTAAAGTTTAAATAAAGCTCATTCAGCCTCACCTTGGAGGGGTAAATCGAACCACCATTGAGGGGTGAATCGGACGATCTGTTTAAATTCCTTTTACATATAAATTCAATTTTATATTTTAATTTTTACTTATAATAATTGTTTACCATATTAAAATTAGTAATAAGTAATAAAAATATCAATAATGATACATAAAATAAGAATAAAAAGGTGGTGGTCCGACTCACCCCTCTCCGGGGACAAATTTTGACACTTTTTGGAATTCGTATTTTTCATATAAATTTCATTTTTTATTTTAATTTTTACTTAATATAAGTAACTATTTATATAAAAATTGGTAAATATCTAGATTTGAATCTGTGTATATTTTCTACAAAAATTTTCTAAAGTTTAAAAAAATTTCTAAGTTCAGAAAAGTTAAGTTTTAAGAATATTCTTTAGTGGCAAGCTTCTGGAATTATACCAGAAGCTTGCCACTACTAAACAATTTTCTTAAAAAACTTAAACTTTTCTGAACTTAGAATTTTTTTTTAGAAAATATACCGATTCAAACATAGAACACCTAAAAATTAATTATATGTAATAAAAATGTCAATAATACATAAAATACGAAAAACAATGGTGGTCCGATTCATCCCATCATCAATTTTTACAGCAGGGTGAATCGGACCAAGTTAGGCCCCATGATTTAGCCACTAGTACTGTTTGGAACAAAAATTTACTTTGCCAGTTTAAAGCTAACATACTCAAGTGTATACACTGAAAAAATAATTAAAATCCATCCACAATTTTTCATTTTATAAGTTAAAAAAACTAATTTTTCAAAAGTGAAATTCTATTGAAGGCCATTTTATACCCTAATTTATTATATGTTTTAAAAATATAAAAACTCTCTAGAATTAAAGATGATCTAAATAAAACTTGTAGTACTAAGGCGTGGCTATTAAATGAGCAAAAAAATATATTTTATTATTAAATGAGCAAAAAAAATTTTTATTTTTTATTTTATTTAGAGTGGACCGAATCACCCCTTATAAAGGTGGTCCCGGTCGCCCAGCCCAACACTACCAAACAAAGCTTATAATAACCTGAACTAGAGGGCCCAAAATGAGACCTAACCTTGATGGATCAAAAATGAAAAGTCTATGGGAGTTTTAACTTTGAGGGGCTGTAACTTTTTTTCTTAAAAAGCAACGATTCTTTTATTTTTTTAGTATATCCTGTGATTTTTATAAAAATCTATTACCAAATCTTATAACATGAACTAGGATAGTCCTAAAAAGAACACAAGGCCCATTAATTTTTTTTATAAGAAACTTTGAGAGACTAACTTTTTTTCCTAAAGACCTAAGTCATTTATTTTTTTATTATTCTTTATTATTAGAGCATTCTGTCATTTTTTTTTAATTTTTATAAGGCCTATGGGAAAATTCCAAACTTTGAGGCTAACTTTTTTTTCCTAAAGACATATATCATTTTCATTTTTTTTATTCATTTTTTTTTTGGTGTGCATCCTGTCATTTTTATAAAAATCAGTGAAGATGTTCTGTGCTACTATTACCTTTTTTCTTTTAGTTGTAGACGTTGTGTATACTATATAAGTTATTGACAAGCAATAGGGTGCTTTGTGGATTTGCATAAGCAATTGGTGATTGGTTCTACAAGCTTGATTAGAACAGTCTCGATAGCCCCATGTGGCTTCTTACCGTCTCTATTTCTAATGTTCTAATAAAATTATAATTTCGATAAATACTGATCAGATTCAAAAAATGTTACCATATTCATGATCAACGCGAAAAATTTAATATAATTTAAAGTGCATATGTGACGAATAATTATGGCAATAAATAAACTCTTTCCCCTACAATGTAACGCTACAGAAGTCATAATAATTATTAACCAAAAACTAATGGAATGAAAAACGTGCTCGGCCTACCTTCCTCATCTTTAGCAGCATAGTTGGGCACAGCAGTTGAAGCCATCTTAATCCGATTTTATAAAATTATATAAATTTCAAAAAAATATACTATAAAGCACGTTAAACATATAATTAATCAAAATGCTTTTGATTAAAAACGTCTGATAACTTGCTTTGCAAAAATTTTTAGAAATAAAATTTTCAGTCTCGTCCGGGTGATTGGAAGCTGGTTATAAAATTTGGGTGGTTTACCATGATTTCGTGTACAATTTTGTAAGGATGCTGTACCATTCATCTTTCATTTAAAAACTAGAGTTCAAATCCTCTAAATTAAATTTATTTATTTATTTATTTTTTTATTTATTTATTTATTTATTTATTTATTTATTTATTTATTTATTTATTTATTTATTTATTTATTTATTTATTTATTTATTTATTTATTTATTTATTTATTTATTTATTTATTTATTTATTTATTTATTCATTTATTTATTTATTTATTTATTTATTTATTAATATATTAATTTACTTATTTTTTGAAACTTATTGTATGTGTATATGGATACAATTTTTTTGATGATGCTTTATTTTCATTTACGTATTTAAACATTTTAATTGGAGTTCTAATTTATAAAAACTATTATATACTTCCACATATATCTCTTCTATTTTGTTTATTTTAGTATTTAAATGTAGGATATAAGAAGTCTTATGAGCTTCCACATTAATGTTAAACATGTGCCAATGTTTAGGAATTTTATATTTTGTCTCCATTGGATATAATCATCCAGATTTCACTAAAAAATCAAAAAATTCGGCATTATCTAAAAAACGTTCATAGCGTATGTTCGTATTCATTCAAATTAATAATCAACATGTAAAGAAAGGGAGATAAATTGTCTTTTCTTTTCAACTATTTCAACTATCAACCTATCTCTATTCTCTTTGCCTTATACTAATCAATTTACCATTTTACCTACTAAGTTTAATGTAAGTGCTAATTGACTAAAGCCTCCGGCTGAGTTATCTTATGGCCACAAGAAGCCAAGAACTATCAAAGAGCAAAAAATCTTTGAAAACAGCAAACTCAAGGTAAGACTACATAGATACACAATTGTTAAAATATATATATTTTTTAGTCATAATAACTTTCATAAGATTTTTGTTCGATAATTTCAATCTTCTGTAGAGTTAAATTTATCGTTCAATGTGTGAATTCTATATGGTCTCAAATTCGGTTTTTTTCAAGTTCTTGCTAAACCGTCCTATCAATATTGCAAATTATATCTATCCATCTATCTAAGGCTCATAGCATTTACGATATTTTGATCGTTATTATTATTACAAAATTAAATAAAATTAATGGCATATTCAAAATTTGAAAGTATAGAGACGGTAGAAGCCACATGAGCCTATCGAGACTAGCATATTGGCGTTTTTGTCCAAAGCTTAGTTAATCATGGTGTATTTAATTCAAAATTTAGTATGAGAGTTAGAGAAGCAATGCATCATTGCCTAACCATTCATTCCCTTTATGTTTTCCTAAAAAAAATCAAGCATCAAACTTAGGCCTTGTAGGTCTAGATCATTTCCAACCTAAAAATTTAATTTTTCTTTGGTCTTCTAGACTTTTTCAAAATTCACATTAAAAATTTGGCCTGTGGTAGGCCATCTTTAATTTTTCCTCAAATATTCAATTTCAAGTCAGGCCTTGTAGGCCTAGATCAATTTCTTCTTTCAAAATTATTAGTTTTTTTTGGTAGACTATCATCAGAAATTCAAATCAAATAATTAGCCTAGTAGTAGGCCATCTTTCGTTCTCATCTTTCTTCCAAGCGTTCATCTGTCCCTGGGTCAGTCTAGCCAAATTCACGAAAATGTCCTGATCCCAGAGATAACAACCCGTTTTGATAAAGTAATAAAAAAGCTAAGCCTTACAGTTCAAAGCCATATTCATACATCAATTAAAAAGTAAAGTTATTTTTAGTAGAGGATAATATGATCTTGAAAAGATAAAATGCAGCTTTTATGTAAAGTCTTGTGGGAAATAGAGTCTTTGTTAAAAGATATTGAACAAAAGGATACAAATATAATAGAAAATATATAATGAAATGTTTTAATGCCTCGTTCCTGAGTTTCATAACGAGGAGTTGTGTAGTCAGATCATACCGTGGTCAACTTAATTCAAATTAGTGAATTAAAATCTAAAGGCGAATCAAAATGCAACCCCTCAAAAAAATATTTAGTTCTCATTGCTTTCCATTATTTTCCATAGATATAGATTGTGGTTACTTTAAAGGCAATGAAACTGATAAGTTTGGCTTATAAAACTTAATTGAGATTAAAGATTCCTTATGATTTTACAGAAAAAATTTAAATGAAATCCATTAAGCTTCACTGTTAAAACATAAATAAAAGTGTAATGCATACTCTCTGATTCAGGAATCTTTCTATTAGTGACAATAATATTAGTGAGTCAGGAAACTTCTGAATAAGAATTTTTAGACGAAAAAATTTCTAATTGATGAAATCATTAAAAAAATAATTTCTTAAAAAAACTGAAATTGACCCAACGTATAATGAGACAAGGGTTACTTAAATGATATCAGAACATTAATATATGAACTTGAGAGTTATAACCTCAAATATCTTGGGAGTCTACAAGGTCTAATAATAATAATCTACAGGTGACTGGTGCAAGATTGAGTTGACTGGACAGGGGGACGGATTGAAAATATATCCTGATTTAAAATCAAATATTCGATAACTATAATGAAGGTTATCAAAAATATTGTTAAAAGTTCAAATCATAATAAAGGTCAAAAATTTCAAAAAAAACCCTCCCCAAAACTTTTCCAAAATTTAAAAAATAAATTTATTCAATAGCCTAATTATCAACTTAAAAAAATATGAAGTCAAAGATCAAAATGAGTCCCTTAAAATCTAATAATAGCCTGATCCAAATCTGCGTTGCAGAATTTTAAATACGCATAACTAATTGTCAGTTATGTGAAAATGAAACTTCTCACTAGTATGATCCCTTCCAGCTTCTAAAGTCAATAACTTATTCAAACATTATGTAAATTTTGTTCATCCCAAAGTCATGTGAATGACCAATTGCAATGTTTATCAAACGTATATTTAAGAATTAAAAGTTAATGAAATAAATCTATGCAGCAAATGTTTAAGTACTAAATGCTGCAATCAGTGTCCAGCGACTGAGTAACATGCTCTATTAATCATATCAAAAAAGAAGTTATATTACTAATAAATGTTAGCAAAGGAAAATTTCCACTCTCACAAATGTATGTCTTGGTTTTCCAGAGTACCAACAATTTATATTTGTTCCCATCAATTACTTAAAGGGTTAGTAGAGGTAAGTTTCGACTTCAGTTCGTATGCTTAGTCGACTGTGGCTCACAAAGGTCCTACTTTTCTTAAAGAGTGCTTGACAAACTCAATTAATATTCTGTAGAGAATCATCAAAGCACTCAATAATATCTGTAGAGAATCATCAAAGCACTCAATACGAATATTAAAAACCTAGTTTAGTGTTACCACCGCAGGTTGAAAGAGACTGTTCTTGATGTCTATATGGGCCAGTCTTTTTCACCCTTCCTCTCTTGGTTGATGAGGATCTTCAATTAAGTTATGAGGATTAAGTTCGTACAGTCAGGCTCTAATTAAATTAAGAAACAATCTTACAATATTGGCTAATTCTGTGCTATAAATGAGGTCTAACAAATTCAATTTTAATTTGGAGCCTAATAGGCATTCATTAATAGCAGATTTCCTCATCAGAATTGAATAAATATAGAGATCGCTTTTAAGTTAAAAGATTCGTTCTATTTTTCCATTTGAAATATTACTAAATTTAATACAATTAATTCAGAAGAGTTTCTATCAAAATCAAAATCATAATCATATTCATAATCTAAATGGTTCTATTATTCCATTTGGAAATACTTAACTAAATTTATATACAATAATCAGATAACCTTTCTAACAAGTCAAACAAATGAAGAACTTATTCATTAAATCCTATTCTCATTCCATTTTCCCATTCATGATAATTGAAGGACTTCTTTAATTCTGATACCTCTTATTTTATCCGAAGCCCACATTCTAACTAATCAGATAGAGCAAGGATTAGAAAACATGTCCAAATTAGAGCATATTATTGAGTATGCAGAATAAAAATCTGAAGATGAATTTGATAAACAGATTTAAAAATTCAAAGGTGGTATAGAGTTCCAAGACGGAAAATATCATATAGATCTCCATGATTGAAGAATAAACTTTCCCATTCATGCTTTCAAATTATAACATTCCCTTTCCAGTACTATAGAGTTCATGAAAATTTAGAAAGGAAAAATTTAGTTAAGGCCTATGATGATGCCTTTCAGCAACAATTAGCTGATGGTATTATTGAAGAGTTCAGAGTATCCCCCTCTGAGTATAAAAAATATATTTGGGTTCCTCACAGACCTGTTATAAAAACTGATGAACAAGTATCAACAAAGGTCAGGCCTGTGTTTAACTGTTCTCTTAAAACTAACTCCTTTCCATCCATTCCCATCCAGCCATTCCTCTCTCTGTCGTCAAGGCGGAATCTATAGCCATGGCCTTCTTGGCTCACTGTGTTCCGCGTTTCAGTGTTCCCCTCACCGTCACATCAGATCAAGGAGGCCAATTAGAATCTTTCATTTGGAGAGATTTGATGCATCTCCTTGGTTCAGGGCATCAAAAGGTGCATTCCTTCTTCCCGACGGGTCTTGCTTCGTGCACACACGTTTTCGAAAGGAATGATTCCCATCGCACCTCACTACAATATAAGGACGACGGACCTTTACCGGTTATGCTTAGGAAGGAGTTCTTCACGATACAACATCTTTCGAACATAGAAATATTTTCTATCGATCCGCTTAAACCAGCTTACTTCGAGGTTAATTATCCTGACATTCAGGTTTCAGATTTATTTCCACGCACCATTCCGGTTCCTCTTGCTCAATCTTTTTTCCCAACACCTATCTCTCCACCTGCATCTATTCCTTCTACTTAACTACTTACTACTTAACTACTTACTTCTGGGTAGTAATAGGGAAGATGATTTAAAAAATTATAGGAAAAATAGAAACGAACTTAACCAGTCAATAAGAAAGGCAAAGAGAGAGGCAGAAATTAATTTAGCAAGAATAGTAATAAAACCTGAAGAAGAGTTTTACTTTTAGAATTTTAATAAGTAAGAATAGGACCAATTGGTTCAATAAAATTGATGAAATTTAGTGAGTCATGATAAGAGTGTCAACATTTCAATGCTTATTTTGCTTCAGCATTTACTGAGGAAAGATTAGGACATTAGGAAGACTAATAGTTCTTTATGCATGTAACAAATAACTTACAGAATTTGAATTTGACGTAAAAGAGATTTAACGTTTATTAGACCATATTGATCCAGCTATTGCAAGCTTCAGAATATGGTAGAATTCTGAAGAGAGTATCAGAATTGCAAGCACCTTATATTTGATTTGTTGGAGCCGATCGTAAACATTGGTTGACGTTACCAGATGACTGGAAAACAGCATCATATGTTGTGCCTATTTAAGAAGTAGTAAGAAGAATCTGGGAAATTATAGGCAGTTAGCTTAGACATCTCTGGTTGTTAAAATGGTTCGGAACAAGTACTGAAGAGGTCATATAGAGGACATATTTAGAATATAAACAAGGTATGTATGACTCCCAGCACGCATGGTTTCAGAAAGGGTAGTCATGTCAGACAAACCTTTCAGAAATTTATGGAATACATTACTACTGACTGCATGACCGAGGAACCAGTTGAGTATCTGTATATTTAGACTTTTATGTTAAAGACGTACATAAGGTTCCCCACATTAAGAGCTGCATGAAAAAACTAGGCCAAGCTGTCGTGGAATGTACATGTTGGATTCAAAGAGTGCGTTGCGAAATAGAAAACAGTCTTACAACTAAAATGGGAATAACATCATCATAGGAAATATTGAAGTAGTGAGATTTCCACATGTTCAGTGCATGGCCACATATTGTTTAACCTCATATAATATAATTGATTAGACCAGGGGACTTAAATACAAGGTTTCTAAGTTTGCAGATAAACTAAAGTGCCACCTCAGTTGAGTAATAGTAGAAGGATGCATATCAAGATTCAAAAGATGACATTGATAAACTTCGTTGGTGCAATAAGTGAGGCCCAAATGACATTTAATATAAAAAGTGTAAGTAATACTCTCGACCTAGGATTACTCAAATATAAAAGTTTAACTAACGATATGAATCGGGGATTAGCTTATAAGTCTAGATGGACCAAGAAAAAGATTTAGTTAGGTGTGATTATGAACAGTCAGTTGATATCTAATCTGATAAATTTGGAAGGCTAGAAATTAAGCTAACTAGATGCTGGACAGAATTAATGTGCAATGTTTGTTTACAATGCAAGCAGGAATGAATAAGTAACTGTTATAATAGCTATGTTAGGCCAGTAAAGAGTATTGTGCACAGTTTGGGGCCCCTTATGTAAAGAAATGACTAAATATGCTAGTAAGAGAGTGGCAACGAGAGCAACAAAAGATGATTCTGGTTTGAGGGTAAGAGCTAGATGAGGAGAGCTGAAGGAGTTAGGAATTTTCTGTAAACATAAAGGCCGATTCTCAGGACTGGGGACTGATGATACAATTCACAAAATATTACATCTATTGATAATACAGAGACCAATAAATTTCTCATAAGAACATGGACAGGTGACCCAGGGGCATATATAGAAAATTAAGAGAAAGCATGCCATCTTGATATAAGAAACATGCGATTTCATAATAGGGTGTTAAATTTTGAATGGTCTGCAAGGACGTGTTGAGTTAACTTATGCCAACATATTAAGAAAGTTAGATATCGTTTATGGATAGTTGGTACATATAATATTATTGACGAAGCCAAATTTCGGGTTTTAGTTATAAGTATCAAATATTCGATTAATTTGTGCCAAGAATTTAGTCATTAAGGCATGGATGTTGCTGGGTATCATTATATATATATATATATATATATATATATATATATATATATAAATATAAATATATATATATATATATATAAAATAATAATATATAGTATATAATTATATCATATATATATATAGTATATATGATATATAATAGTTTGACTAAGCCAAATTGGTGGATTTTTAGTTTAAGTAATTTTGACAAGCCTAGGGTGCTTTGTGGATTGCGTGAGCATAGGTTAGTGGGTTGACTGGACAGTCTCGATAGGCCAGTGCTTCTTACGTCTCTATATGTCTAATGTCTTAATGTTGCTTAATGCTATCACCACCACCATCCACCACCTTCCCCCGCCGCCACTACCTAACCTCCAACCTTTCTCAGGCACCTTACAAAGAGCAGTTCACTTCAGCTACAGAAAACTAAAGCTCCCATCAGCTCTTCGTTTGAACACGCCTCAGTCACTAACATATCTGTGTCCGAAGCTTTCTCTTTCTCTCCTAATTTTTTCTACAGCTTCGCAGCAGCTCACCAAAGAACTCTTCTTCACAGTGTCCCCTTCGAGAGGCGTTAGAACGCGTAGGTGGGAAGAGGTTCTTGGCCAAACGCAACTTGACTGACTACTCCTCGCCTCCTACGCTTGAAGGGGGGGTGCTGTTCAGCATTAACCTGAATCACCTGATGCGAAAAACACTGTCAGGATCGACTGTGTGTTACGGCGTCAATTGCAATGGCATCCATTGCGCAGATTGGCATTTGTTTTTCGTTTACAGTCGTTCACGCTGGATTGTTATCTTCAGTTCTGTATCTTATACAGAATTCTCCTGTTTCCGAATCTAAGGAATTGGGTCCAGACTCATCGGAAGTTCTACCCGGATTTTTATCAAGAGGCTATCATCGTTGAATGATTGATGAAGAATGGGAGATATTAAAGTTGTTTATGTATGGTCGTGTTTAACTACTACAAATCACCACATAACAATATGATATGATATATATATATATATATATATAATATATATATAGATATATATATATAATTAATATATAATTAATATATACAATATATATATATTATATTATAGAGATAGTGATATATACGTATAATATAGTTATATGATATATATATATAATATATATATATATAAAATATATATAGATATATATAATATATATATATAATATATATATAATATATATA
The DNA here is from genome assembly GCA_015478945.1 of Trachelipus rathkii. Lineage (NCBI taxonomy): Eukaryota > Metazoa > Arthropoda > Malacostraca > Isopoda > Trachelipodidae > Trachelipus > Trachelipus rathkii. The sequence continues at coordinate 59,639 of JABUQX010045893.1, forward strand.
AATATATAAATTAAATATTTATATATATATATTATATGATATATATATATATATAGAAGTATATATATTATAGTATATATAATTATAATATATATATTATATATATATAAAATATAAACATGACTTATATATAAATATATATAGTAATATTAAGTATATATATATAGTTAATATATAATGAAGATATATATATAGATTATATATATTTATATATGGTTATAATTCACCATATATATATATGGGGCGTGTATATAATATTATATTATAAATATATATATATATAATATAATAATATGCAAATAATAAAATATATATATTAGTATACTATATAAAATACTATATATATATATATATATATATATAATAATATATTATATATACATATATAGTATATATAATATGAATATATATATATAGATATTATAATATAATAGTATATATATAAATATATAATATATATATTATATTATAATATAATATCATAGTATATATATAATATGTATATAATAATAAACATATATAGTTCTCACGTACTCAGCTCGTATCTCGTATCTCTGTTCTCATCTCCTCATACAGTTAGCTTATTCTTATACTAGTACTGCCGGCTCTTAGTACACCTGCTCGTCCTTTATGCTATGCTATCTATTTTATAGCTTCACGTTTATTGTGATAGTACTTGAGTAGGGCCCTGTCGTCACTACAACCTAGCTACCCTTTGCAAACTGGTCTCACTCATTTATATATTATACAATATATATTATAAAATTTTTAGGGATGTATTATATATGTATATATTTATATCTATATATATTGAATATTATATCACGGTATATTATATTTAAAACTCATATCATAGTATATATAAGCGATATATATAAATCAGATATATAGATTATAGTCGATATTATTACAAGAAGCCTCGTGTCGGGTGTTGTCTGAGTATGGATGTGTAATACCTGTATTTAGCTAGTATTATTTTAATTATATAACGTCAACATATAAAAAGATATGAGACCTACTCACTATTTTGAACTAACACTATATACCTTTGGGGTCAGTAATAACTTCTTCACTATTAGATATATTAATGATTATAGTAGTTATATCAGAATGGATTAAAATCCGTAGATAAAGCATTGAGAACATTATACAGTATATAATATGCAAACTTGAAACTTATTTCCTTGCGCTTTAACAATATATCTAACTCTATTTCTAGAGGCCAGTATGTATGATAGCGGGTCTGCCTGCTTGGTATATATATATATATTGAGATAATTTAGGTTGGAGATATAATTCTAGATATAATCTCGACTTTAATATATCGATGTAGAGTATTATAATGATGATTAATGTTTTAAAATACAGAAATATTAAGTGAGCAAGGTAAAAAGGATAAATATATTTTTTTTAGAAGATTTTTTGATGAGATAATAATTATCAGTATTTTTATTTTTCTCTCAATATATAGTTTGGGAAAATTAGGGTTTCTTCATACACGAAATTATAGAAACAAAGTTACATAATACAAATAGTTATGCTGTTTGTCAAGATTTAAAAAATATTTCGAGTAATGGTAGTATTGCAAGTATCGACAATGTTGGGATTGTTTAAATTTTTCAATATAGTTTATGTTATGTTCGTACAAAAATGTATATTGAATATGTTGTCATAATTTATATGTTAACCATAATTTAACCTGTGCAAATTTGGGGTTTACAGTTTAGTGAGTAAATTAATTATTCTCTTGCTATTATTTATGAATTGTAGAATTTGAAATAAGTTTAGGAATCTTTTATAACACAGAAGTTATTATAAAATCAGATTTTTTTTTCTGGATCATTTAGCTATACGATTCTTTGAATCAAAGGTTTTTATTATATACTTGTATGAGGTAAACTTGCTGATTTATGTCAAATTATTCTCATAGATTCAAAAAGTATTTTTACTTATTTAGTATTTGGAGAAAAATAAAAAAAAAAAATATAAAAAGTACTATAGTAGTAAATTTAGCATATTATATATTATAATATACATATTTAAATTAATTTAATAAATATACTAGGTAGTATATGTAGGTATAATATAGTGCTGAGTTAGAGTGTCGACCCGACCGTTTTTATCAATATGTCACAAGGATATGCTATATAGTACTATCTTTTAATAGAATAATAATGCAGAACTGTGAGAAATGAAATGGGAAGCTTTCTTTTGGATAAAAGTTACGCCTCTCAATATTATTTCAGTTTGTATTATTAACTAACGAAGGATTTTCTTTATTGGTAATCTTCTTCCACAAATGTTACTGAGAAACCCATAGAGAGAGAGAGAGAGAG
>JABUQX010045894.1:0-7500 GCA_015478945.1 Trachelipus rathkii
ATATATATATATATATATATATATATATATATATATATATATATATATATATATATGGTTATATATATATATATATATATATATATATATATATATATATATAAGCTCTATAAAATTTTAAGCCGCCCCCTTGCTTGGAAGTGGCGACGCCCATGGGTAAGAGTGAATATTAGGAAAGACCAAAGGTATTTGAAGGTCTGGATTGACAGGGTAGTCCCATCCATATTCTTCTATTTTTATTTTAACTTTTATTGATGAGCAGAATTCAAAAGAGTTATAGATACTAGGTAGGATTAGGATGTAAAGATTCTCATTATTGGTTACTACTGTTGATGGATTTATATTATAAATTAAGAAGTTATGGTTGAGTAAATTAAGATATTTTTTAAAATTAAATTGAATGTTATTGTATTTGGAGGAAAAAAATTAGAATTTTTGGGATTATATATATATATATATATATATATATATATATATATATATATATATATAGTATATATATATATATATATATATATATATATATATATATATATATATATATATATATATATATATATATATATATATCCATCATCATCATCATCATCATCATCATCATCATCTCCCCAAGACTGGGGGTAAGGTACATGCATCGGAAAGAAAAGCAGTAGAAGAATATGACAAAGTCGAAAAGAAAGCCCCAGCCTTACCGCCCCTCTCTGTACCATTAATTAGTATAAGAACTGTCGCAGTCAGAAAATCCACCCTAGAGCCTCATGGGACGGAATCTCACTATGGTAAATCGTCAAGTGTAGGATTTCGGCCCAGGTGGGCCACAACCATACCCTCACAAACCCCGCCATTCTCTCCCTATCATGCACCTTTCTTCTCGCCTCTACAAACTCACATTTCTCTCCTGCAGACATTCCTTTACTAACTCAATCCACTTTTCCTTCGGTCTCCCAGCGGGTCGGTTCCCAACACACTCACCACCATACATCCGCTTAACCAACTGACTATCATTCATCCTTTCCACATGACCAAACCATCTCAACATACTTTCATTTATTCTCTCGTTTACCCCTTTCTTCACACCACACAACTCTCTAATACGTTCATTCCTCATTTTATCAATTCTTCTCACACCTAGCACGCCCCTAAGATTGTCCATCTGAACACATTGAACTTTAGATCTATACTTCTTATTCCAGACCATAGTCTCACTACTATACAATAACACAGTAACAACATACCCTCATGCAAACCCTAGCGCACTCCAGACTTAGTCCTTTTACATTCACCAACGATTTAATTGCACCAGCCCTTCCTGCTATTCACAACTTTCCTACTACACTCTGCATCATCCGTTCCCTTCTCATCCAACATATACCCTAAATATTTAAATTCAGACACTTGTTCCAGCTGCTCACCATCTAACATAACTTCACACTGAGGACTGTCCTCACTCACAACCATAACCTTACTCTTATCTACGTTTACTTTCAAAACCCCTCCTTTTACACACCCTGCCAAATCTCTCTACCAATCCTCTCAAACTCTCTTCAGATTCGCCACAAAGAACCAAATCATCCGCATATAATAGGTAGGGCACACTCCACTCATCTCCATTCTCCATCATTCTAACACCATTTCCTGCCACTCCCCATTTCTAATTCTTTCATAACCCCATCCATATACAAATTGAATAACCAAGGAGACATAACACACTCCGCTATTAATACTAAACCAATTACCTTTGACACCTTTTATTCTTACACACGCCTCATTATCATACATACTTTTGATTCCATTCAGAAGCCTACCACCAACACCATATCACTAACACCTGCCATAGAGCTTCCCTATTAACCCTGTCATACGCCTGTTGCAAATCCATAAAACCTAAATACAATTTATTCTTCTTCTCCCTCATTTTCTCAATCATTTGTTTCAATGTAAAGATTTGATCCACACATCCTCTACCACTCCTAAACGCACCTTGTTCTTCACCAATCAGTCCTTCAGTCACTCGACGCACTCTTTCGACCAAAATACCAGCATATATCTTCCTTATAACATTCAACAATAAACTAATTCCCCTATAATTTCTACAGTTCCCCTTATCTCCTTTACCCTTATATAAGGGTACTATTACTGCTCTCCTCCAATCCCTTGGAACTATACCCTCCATAAACGCTTTATTACACAACTTCCAAATTTCAATCAATCACGATCTCGCCTCAGTTCTTGATCATTTCACCAGTAATTTCATCTATACCTGCAGATTTACCATTCTTTAACTTTCTCACTCTACCCATTACCTCCTTGCTAATAACCTCATCCCCAAAATACCTATTCCTTCTTGCACCATCAAACCCACACACATTCACTATCACCTCTTCATTACTGCCAATGTTACGCAGATTTTCGAAGTGTTCTATCCACACCCTCACATCCATTTCATCATCAGTTACCAAAGTACCATCCCTATTCATTATTCTGAGCAGGTTCCTTTTATTCTCATTAACCTTCTGCGCTTCCTTCCAGAAGAGCTTCCTATTCCTGTAAGTCCCCATTCATTCTCCTTCCAAACTGTTCATACCTCTTCTTTCTCCTACGTATGCACCTTTTAGTATTTCTTTTTTCCTCCTTATATAATTCCAAGCATCTTTCTTTTGAAACTTCATCATTTGATTTTAGTACATTCAACCACGCTTCTTTTTTACTTTTAACCGCTTGCATCACCTCTTCATTCCACCACTCACTGTTAACATTCTTACTTCCTATTTTATCACATCCACATACTTCCTTTGCACTGCTAACAACCGCTTCCTTCATTTGCGTTCAGATTTGTTCAGTTTCAACTTGTTCACATTCAACTGATTTATTTGTAAGCGCTCTTAAATACTTATCCTTATTACCTTGTTCACTTAACTTCTCACTCTTAATTTTACCCACTTCCTTCCGTATCACCTTCCCTCCATCCAAGCCCCCACTAACTTAATTTTACATAGAACAACATAATGATCCGATAATCCCATTCCTAAACCCCTCACTGATTTAACATCCAACACATACTTCAACATCTCCTTCTTCACCAACACAAAATCAATCATACTTTTCACTTCGATACCATCTCTACCTACACCAACTCTAGTATACTTATGGATACTCTTTGTGTTTAAAGAAAGTATTACTTACACACATACCTCTCTCCTCACAGAAATCAATCACCTTCCTACCATTCTCATTTTCTCCTGACACCCCAAAACCACCTGTTATACCATCCCTTTTTTGATCACCTATCCAATCATTCAGGTCCCCCAACACTATCAATCTGAAGCTCCTACTCACCCCATCCAAAACATCATTCAGATTATCCCAAAAATCGTACCCTCTTCAACGTTTCCTCAGATGGACCATACGTCACAAAAACACACAAATTTGGACCTTTTCAAACTTAAATTTAACCATTAGAATTCTAGGACTCACACACACAAAGTCTACCATAGCTCTGTACCACAAGTCACTCATCAAAATTGCAACTCCTCTCCCCCTCTCATTCCTTTTCACACCACACCACTCATTTCACCGTTCTTTCATCTTTGTTTCAGTTACAGCTAGCAAATCAAATTTTCCTCCTTTCTAAATACATCCATCACCCTCCTCTTCTCCTCAACATTTATTCCTCTGACACCCCATGTACCCATACGATTCATACAATTTCGCTGAAAATTAGAAGGCCGTTATGGCGATCACGACCATCTCCGAGGCATGCACCAGCATTCCTAGCAAGAGATAGGTAGTGGGCAGCCAAATCTTAACTACCACTGTCCCTTAGTCGCCTTCTACGAACGCGGGACACGATGTGGGCAATTTTTTCTCCCCACACATAGGGGTATAAGGGATAGGGATGTTTGTGTGGCAATCCACCTCCATCTCCATTCTCCATCATTCGAACACTCCATTTCCTGCCACCCCCATTTTTAATTCTTTCATAACCCCATCCATAAACAAATTGAATAACCAAGGAGACATAACACAACCCTGTCTCACTCCGCTATTAATACTAAACCAATCACCTTTGACACGATTTATTCTACACACGACTCTCACTATCCCTATACATACTTCTTTGATTCATTTCAGAAGCCTAACACCAACACCATACTAACACCTGCCAGAGCTTCCCTTTCTATTAACCCTATCATACGGCTGTTGCAAATCCATAAAACCTAAATACAATTTATTCTTTTTCTCCTTCATTTTCTCAATCATTTGTTTCAATGTAAAGATTTGATCCACACATCCTCTACCACTCCTAAACGCACCTTGTTCTTCACCAATCAGTCCTTCAGTCACTCGACGCACTCTTTCGACCAAAAATACCAGTATATATCTTGCGAAAAAGTGCATATATATATATATATATATATATATATCTTCTAATTCTTTATATATATATATATATATATATATATATATATATATATATATATATATATATAGAATATATGCTGGTATTTGTTACTGTGGACAACCTATATTTTTTAAAATAAATCATCATCATCATCCTTCTTTTTCCCCAAGACTGGGGTAAGGTGGTGACAAGAATTGAAAAGAAAACTAGTAAAAGAAAGACAAGTCGAAAAGAAAGACCAGCCTTACCGCCCCCTCTATACCTATATGAAAACTCGTCGCAGTTAGAAAATCCACCCTAGAGCTTCACGGGACTGCGACGGACCCTGACTATGCATATCGTCAAGTGTAGGGTTCATCCCTGGCCCAGGTGGGCCACAACCATAAGTCCCCTCACAAAAGTAAGTGGCAGCTCCTGTTTCAACTAGATTATTTACGGTCTACATTAGGTTTCCCCCTCGTTTACTTACTGACTCAATCTACTTGTTTCTTCTGTCTCCCAGCTGCGGTCGATTCCCAACACACTCACCACTATACATCCGCTTAACCAACCGGACTGTCATTCATCCTTTCCACATGACCAAACCATCTCAACTTCTTACTCTCTCGTTTATTCTCTCATTTTCTCCTTTCTTCACACCACAGCTCTTATATTCAGTTCATTTTGGATATTTTCAGCTATTTTCACACTTAACACTCCCTCTAAGATTGTCCATCTGAACACATTGAACCTTAGATTCTATACCTCTTATTCCAGACCATAGTCTCAATTACTATACATTAACACAGGTAAGATACCTTCATGTAAGACCCTAGTGCACTTAAGACTTAGTCAATTTACATCCACCAATGATTTAATTGCAACTCATCCACCTTCCTGCCATTCACAACTTTCCTTCTTGCACTCTGTATCATCCGTTCCCTTTTCATCCAACATATATCCTAAATATTTAAACTCAGACACTTGTTCCAGCTGCTCACCATCTAACATAACTTCACACCGAGGACTGTCCTCACTCACTACCATAACCTTACTCTTATCTACGTTTACTCAAACCCTCCTTACACACACCCTGCCAAATTCTACCGATTTCGGCGAACTCATCCGGAAGGCAGGTGACATAGATTCTCGGCAGGGAACTCTCGCCGAGTATGTTGATGGTGAGAAGAATTAGGCTCGCTAATAGTCAGACGAAAACCAGTACTCGTGGTAGGGTGGTTAGCAGCATCTTGGACTTGAGATTGGATCGCAGGCTGCTTTCGGACTATTTGAGTACTCGTTAATATAGGCGGGCAGGTTGCAGCATTTACATGTCCCACTGAAGTTGGGAGGTGGAGTTCTGAAATGGGTTGTATCGGGGTTAACACATGGAGGTTTGACTTAGTCGTGTATGATATTTGTCTTTGAGCTTGTGAATGACATCTCTCCTCAATTTTTGCATGGTACATAACTCTAAAAATACCTCCTGTTCAAACAGGTAGAACGGGCATTTTAAGGAAGAGGCACAGTTGTTGCAATGAAGTGTGTTTTCGCAGGGAATGTAAAATTTTTTCCGCAGACTTTGCATATGTCATGCGGTCCCCTGCAGTATTTTCGAGGATGTCCAAACAGCTGGCACTTGAAGCAACGTCTGGGTCTGGGAATAAACGTACGGACACTGTAGCTTGTAAACCCTATTTTCACCTTTGTTGGTGGAAAAGGAGTATTTAAGATCAGCAGCAAGCGCTAATTTATTGTCTCAGGCGAGTCTCGACATAGGAAAAACCTGTATACATTTGCAACAGGGAACCTCTTTTCGTTGAGATTGTGTAGAATGAAGTGGTGTCTTTGTTTTGCTCTAAGGCAGCATAAATATTGCCTTTGAATGAGTTTCTTCTTCATCAGAAGTGGCAGTAACAGGGTTATCTCCAAGAGACGTTAAGAATGACATGAAGGAACTTTGATTACGAGAAAGGATCCGTTTCTCATTTCCGTGACGGGAAGGTCTTCAACTACTAAAACTTTCCCAAGGGAATTGCTGAGAATGATATTTACATAGTCGGCAAGATGTTTGGTCGTGGTGGGTCGCAGTAAATAGTACATCGGTAATGATGTGTCCGCTGGCAGTTCCGGTTGGGCTGGGGGAGCAGCATGTGGAGTAGACAAGTGAGAACGACTAGGACGAGAAAGGGGCGCCTATTTGAGGTCGCCTCAACCGTTTGGGCACCTGGGACGTCGAGAGAGTGACAAACGAGAGATCGCTGGGGTTAAACAGAGGCCTTCCATGGAGGGAATCGTGGAGTCAATGTTCAAAGTATTTTCCAAAAATCGTTGGCCATTTATCGTTGCATATTTGTTACCGAAAGAATCCGATGCAATTTATTCGTTTTCATAGTTGTATTAAATTTGAGGGTTCCCCCCTAATGGTTGTCGAATCCATGAGATTTGTGCCCGGAGAACCGTGCTAGGCGGCAGGGCTCCTCTTTTTATAGGCAGTTTCAGAATGTAAGGGAAAAAGGACCTTATTTGATGCTAGGTTGTGTGCACCAATTCACGAACGAGTGATGACGCCGGGTGCCCCTTCCATAAGGAAGGGTGACAGTGACGTTCATCTACCTCGCTGGAATAAAAAAAAAAAAAAAAGGAAAATGGGTATATAGAAACTGTGGTGGAGAAAGAGGATTGAAAGATATAGACGATTAATTCGAAAAATGAGGAGATAGGAGAAAGACTAAAAGATTTCGCATGGCAAAGTCACATACTAGTGCTGGGTCCGGGAGTCGCAAAAAAAAAAAAAAAAAAAAAAGCTAATATTGGTTCTATCACTATGTTACGTCTCAAGTAAACACTGGACCATAACACTATACACTATAACAAGAATAAATAATTTCTTACATATTAATAATAATCATAATAATAATAATAATAAATAAAAATAATAATAATAATAATAATAATAATGAATTTTCTAAGTTATCATTGAAAGTTGTGTTTTCACTCTTCTCCCTTTAGCGAAAAGGAAAATTTCTAAATTTATAATTCCTTTGAGAACTCCATTTTCTTCCTTTAGTCTAGGTAGGTTATTTTCCTTTGAGCAAAAGGCGAACTTTGCTTTCGGT
>JABUQX010045894.1:12500-17500 GCA_015478945.1 Trachelipus rathkii
ATATATATATATATATATATATATAATATATATATTATATATATATATATAATATATATATATAATATTCTTTTCTTTCTTCTTTCTTCACCTTCCTCTTTGCCCAAGATTGGGGGTAAGGTGCTGTACAAGCATCGGAAAAGAAAAGCAGTAGGAGAACATGAAAAACGTCGAAAAGAAAGCCAGCCTTACCGCCCCTCTGTACCATATAAATTAGTGAGAGCTCGTCACGACAGAAAACCACACCTAGAGCATCACTGGACCCGCGACTGACCCTCACTTATGGTAAATCGTCCATGTAAGGGTTCATCCCCTGGCCACAGGTGGCACAACCATGCCCCATCACAAAACCCGCCATTTCTCTCCTATCATGCACCTTATTTTCCTCGCCTCTGCCAAACTCACATTCTTCTCCTTCCAGACCATTCCGTTAACCGACTCAATCCACCTTTCTCTTCGTCTCTCCAGCCGGTCGGTTCCCAACACACTCCCACTATACATCCGCTTAACCAAACCGAGACTATCATTCATCCTTTTCCACATGACAAACCATTCTCAACATACTTTTCATTTATTCTCTCATCTTCTTCTTTCTTCACGCCACACCACTCTCTAATACGTTCATTCTCTCTTTCAATTATTTCTCACACCTAGCAACCTCCTAAGATTGTCCATCTGAAACACATGAACTTTAGATCTATACTTTTTTCCAGACCATAGTCTCACTACCATACCATAACACAGGTTACCCACATACCCTCCAATGTAAGACCACTAGGCACCTGCAAGACTTAGTCCCTTTGCCATTCACCAACGATTTTAATCTGCACAGCCACCCTTCCCTGGCAATTCACAACTTTTCCTACTACACCTCTGCATCGTACCGTTCCCTTTCATCCAACTAATCCCTAAATATTTAAACTCAGACACTGTTCTGTGCTCACCATCTAACATAAATTCAAACACTAAGGAGTGTCCTCACTCACAACCATAACCTTACTCTTATCCACGTATTTCAAGCCCTCCTTTCACACACCCTGCCAATCCTCTCTATCAATCCTCTCAAACTCTCTTTCAGATTCGCCACACAGAACCAAAATCATCCGCAATATTAGGTAGGGCACCCTCCACTCACTCCATTCTCCATCCATACTAACACCATTTCCTGCCATCCCCACCTCAAATTCTCTTCATCCCCATCCATCATACAAATTGAATAATCCAACGGAGAACATAACAAACCCTGTCTTACTCCGCTATTTATCCTATACCAATCACCATTGACACCATTTTATTCTTACAGCACGCTTCAACTATCATCATACCATACTTTTGATTCCCATTTCAGAAGCCTACCACCAAAACACATATATCACTAACACCTGCCATAAACGCTTCCCTATTAACTCTTATCATGCGCCTGTTGCAAAATCGCATAAAACCTAAATACAATGTTTATTCTCTTCTCCCTCATTTTCTCTAATCATTTGTTTCAATGTAAAGAATTTTGATCCACACATCCTCTACCACTCCTAAATCCACCTTGTTTTCACCATCAGTAATATTATATATTAATATATATAATTATATAGGTTCAAGTTGGTTGTATTAATATATATATATATATATATATATATATATATATATATATATATATATATATATATATATATATATATATATATATATATTATATATATATATATATATATTTATTAATATATTAATTTTTTAGTATATATTAATATATATATATATATATATATATATATTATATATATATATTCATTAAATAAATAATTTGAAAAGAGATTTCGTAAATATTTGATTTTCTTGAAGATATTTACTTTAATAAAGAAATACATTAATATTTTAACAATTATATTTATTTCCTTTTCCGAATTCGTTTGATATATCAAATTTCGAATATTTTTATGTTAAAAACTCGGAAAAATTATAATTTGGCCTCAATTTTAATTTGAAATCATAGTAAATACCAAAAAAAAATTGATTATATTTAGGTATGTTTATATATTTTGCATCAATTTATAACAAAGGAGTAATGGAATTAAAATATATTTTTTTATTTTGTTTGATTTAACCCTCTATTATTTAGTGTAAATTTACAGTTAACCCCGGTAGAAAACCCCGGTTTTTCCTGATTTTTGGCCGGGGCCGGGGCCGGGGCCCCGGTCGGTTCCTAGTTGTAGGCCTGATTTAGAGGGAATAAACCCCGACATTGACTGGATACCACAGTGGGGGTCAGTCTTTATGGGTAAAGCTCTATGGTGGATTTTGGCATCGACGAGCTCGCACTTTAGGGTATGATTGGGGGAGGGGGGAGGGCATTTTCTTTTTCGACTTATGTTAAGCTATTCCGTTTCCATTGTAGGTTTGCGCACCCCACCACAATCTGAGGGGAAACTGAAAGAAAGAAAAAGAATATATATATAAACCGAAGTTTATATTAGAAAACTTTTCTGTAGTTATGGTTTCATTTTGTCTCTGGTTTAACTTATTATTCAAATGAATTATAATAAATTGCATTTTTCATTGTACTCTTAAATTTGTAGAACTTTCATATTTGTTTTCACTTTTATATCAGTAACCTTAATTTCAAAATTGCTTTCAAATATCATAAAAAATTTCATTTTTTCTTATATTTTTCTCATTCCAGGAAATGATGAATAGAGCTAATTTTGTTTGTAACTACTCACCAGAATTGAAAAAGAAAATGACTTGCTGTATCGATCCAAAATATGATTTAGATTCTTCGGAAATAGACTTTACTCGGGGTAGTTCTATAACAGACTCAAAATTGAAAGACTATTCGGCCAGAAAAATAAAAGCCATGAAGGCCTCTTCTCCAAAAAAATATTTATTTTCCACTGAGAGCAAAAATAAAGTAGCATTCGGAAAAAAGAGGAAACGTTCGAGTTCTTTTAATGAATCGAGTTTATTTTTAAATAATTTGGGCAATACTTCTGAATGTTCTACTTCGACAAATACTAAAATTAACAAAGCCGAAAATGAATCGTCTATTATCAGTAATGAAATTATAATTCTGTCTTCGGATGAATCTTGTGTAGAAATTGAAGTTGAGCCAAAATCAATAAAGAAACGGCAGAAAAGAATGAAAAGATGGGATAAAAATAATAAAAATTCAAAAGAAAATTCAGCAAGTAATAATACTTTGTGTGACAATGTTAGAACTTCACATACAGATTTGGCACCAAAAACAGAGAAAACTGATGAAGAAAAGGACGAGAAGCAAAACCATGAAAAGCGTTTAAACTTATTAGTAAACACTTGTGATGAAGAGCTACCCATGTTCTTTTCCACTTATAAGAAAAAAAAGAAAAAGAAGAAAAAGAAAACAATTGAAATTAATTTTAGCTCTTCTGGTGTTGCAGACGAACTGAGTCAAAGGGAAAACAATAATCACAATGTTTCATTCATTAAAAAAAAAAAAAAAAAAAAAAAAAAAAAAGAGAGAGAGAGAGAGAGAGAGAGAAATAGAAATTGATTGAAGTAGGGTGATCAGTAATTACCGGTGCTTTTAGCGATATGAAGACAGAGTTCATTAGTTCGTTGAAGAGTGATGAAATTTTCCTCATGAAGCTCGAAACTTGAACCATGTCAGTAAGGTATTTCTAAAGGTCAATAAACTAAAAAGGAAAAATTATTATTATTATTATTATTATTATTATTATTATTATTATTATTAAAATTGTGTTAGTATTGTTTAGTAGAATATTATCTTAAATAGCTACAACTTGTACCGTAGTTATAGCTATTACAATGATTATTATAATTATTCCTATTAGTAGTTGTCTTATAATTACTGGTAATTTATTTTTATTATTATTATTATTATTATTATTATTATTATTATTATTATTATTATTATTATTATTATTGGTTTTACCTTCATTACTGTAATTATTATTTTATCTTTGTAAAACTTGTCCCCATCATATCTATAAATATTATTATTATTATTATTTGTTCTAATTGTATCAAAATTGGTTTTGGGATTACACTAAGCTCAATCCTTATATGCAATTTCTTTATTTTGGGACTCAAAGGACACTACATTGTGTTGCAATTAGTAGCCCCCTTTCAGAAAATGTACTGTATTAAATTTGTACTATTACATGTTAAAATTAATAATGTATATTGTTCATTTACTGAATAAATTGTTCTGATTCTGATTCTGATTATTATTTTTATTATTATTATTATTATTATTATTATTATTATTATTATTATTATTATTATTATTATTATTATTATTATTTTAAATTTATTATTATTATTATTATTATTCTCCTCCTATCCCCAGATTTGGGGGTGAGGTGCGTAGCATACACCGGAACAGAAAAGTAGTAGAAGGACATGACGCAAGTCGAAAAGAAAGCCCTCCCCTTTATATCGTCCCATTTATCGACTGACCCTCACTGAGGTATCTCGTCAATGCTGGGTTCATCAACCATACCCCCTCACAAAACTTCGCCATTCGCTCCTGTTAGGCACCTTTCTTCTCTCCTCTACCAAACTCACATTCCTCTCCTTCAGGCATTCCTTTACTGACTCAATCCACTTTTTCTTCGGTTTCCTAGCCGGTCGATCCCCAGCACACTCACCACTATACATCCGCTTAACCAACTCACTTAACTCTACTCAACCAACGCACTCGGCTATTATTATTATTATGATTATTATTATTATTATTATTATTATTATTATTATTATTATTGTTATTATTATTATTATTATTATTATTATTATTATTATTTGTTGGTTTCCTGACACGGTATAGTCGCATGACCTGTGTGCTGTGGTGGTCCCTGTACATCAACTCAAAAAAAAAAAAATTTATTATTATTATTATTATTATTATTATTATTATTTATTATTATTATTATGTGTGGGAGTGAAAGAATTTCCCCAACGCACGTTCTGCGTTTCGTAAGATTAGACTAGAACCACAGTGGTAG
>JABUQX010045894.1:22500-27500 GCA_015478945.1 Trachelipus rathkii
TATTAATATATAATATATATATATATATATATATATATATATATATATAATATATAATATATATATATATATATATATATATATATATATAAATATATATATAATGTAATATATATATATATATATCCCACCCGCAGTCGGGTTACCTTGCTGTTGGTGGATGGGCTCTCTGGGACACTGTTGGGCGGGATTTACTGCCTTTCAGATGTCTAGACGGAGACGACTTTTTTTTTTTTTTTTTTTTTTTTTTTTGAATTAAATAGGTCCCTTCATTTATTTGTATAAGGTTTCCACTCCCCTTTTTCCATAACAGCCCATATGCTATCCGGTGCCTCTTCTCACATGGGTTTTCAGTTCACCCCACACTTCCTCTCCGTGGATGAGGGTACAGTTGAAAAACCCGGTCATTTAACGGCTCACCTCTGACCGCGGCCGTACCATTGTGGGGAACCCCGAACTTTGCTAACCACTCATGAGGCGTCTGCACTTTGTGTATATCTCAACTTTGCGTGAAAGACTATAGGTGCCGTGTGGTACGCTGGTGGGTCACCGACGTAGAGTTCTGGGGATCTTCCGAGGCCACATCCACAGCCCACCCTACGGGGTGGGGTCGCGGGGGTTGTGTGGTCTCTGGACTGTTGAACCTGGCTGTGGAAGAGAAGGATTAACCCTTCTTTTGAAATATACGCCTTTCCAGCCCATCCTGTTATTTACGTTTATGTCTCATTTGCTTTATTGTTATGCTGTTCATCCATGGAGACGAAGTTTGTGGTAAAAAATTTTTATGGAAAAGCCTTTTAAATGAAATAACGTGTTTTAAACGAAAGCGTGAGTCAAAAACTCAACAACAATACCTATCTGTCAGGTTACCGCCTGACCTAACAGCGGTCTCTACTACTTTCTAGACGCTGGTACCTATGCTTTTACTTCCTTCTTCTACACCTGAGGGTCCTTTGCAAAATTTCATCGCAGTAGCAAACTCCGAACACCTCAGGTGCCCCCCGTAACAGTCGTTCTCATTCGTTTACTCCATATGTTGTACCCCCTCCAGGAATGTCAGCAGACATAATCATTCCCGAATGTATTACATACTGCGATCCACTACCTTCAAAGCTCTTACTGAGCACAAACCATTTTCTCAGTAATGCACTTGAAAAGTCTAGGAGTTTGAAGACCCCTCCAGTCCGCCATTGTGAGGAACGGGTCCATTCCCCTCGTTCAAGCTGATAACCGAAAATCAAAGTTCCTTCTGTCATCCCTTAACGTCTCTCGCAAATATTCCTCTTATTTCTACTCCTGATGAAATAAGAAACACATCTAAAGGCACTATTTATTGTTATGAATAGAAAGAAAGACGAAGATTTAGCTGTCATTATGGAAAATCTCCAACAGAAAAGATTTTCCGTTACAAGCGTTTATAGATTTCCCCCTCGCCGTGAAATCCTGACAAACAAATACCCGTTTACCTGCTGACTTTTAATACCACCTTATCCACCTAGAAAGGGTCAAAATAGGGTTCAACCAAGCCCACAGTGTTCGCACGTTTATCCCTCAACCCGACGTTGCTTCAAATGTCAACGGTTTGGTCATCCCGAAAATATTGTTAGGGGACAGGATGATATATGCCCAATCAACGGAGAATTATTTCACACTCCATGTGAAATACCCCTAACTGTAGAAACTGTGGAGGACCCCACAGTGCTTATTCTTTCAAATGCCTTCTTACCTTTTGAACAGGAGGCTTTGGATCTATGTACATACATAAATTGAGCAGGAGAGATGCTATACGCCAGCTCAAGGAAAAATATCAGACAAATCAAATCAATCTTACGCCTCAATTACAGCTGCCTCCACGCCTCCGCGTGTTAATCCGCCAACACAACTCCATCCTAAACAGAACTCCTCTCTTAATTCCATTAAACTCAAGACATGTACTGCAACCTGGCTTGCCTGTTATGCCCGCACTACCAACTTCTCATAGAGTACACAAAGCACCCTTGATTCAATCTTCCGATCCAAAAAGCTATCAAAGCTTTCCGCAGTACTAACTCTCACCAAACGCAAAAACTAAAGCTGGTTTCATTCAATACAAATTCGGAAAACCATTTCCTGCCAAGACACACTGTCCCATACTCCAAAATAGGTTCACCAAACTTATGCAAGAGGACGTTCTTTGTCCCTTAATTCGCCTCTCACTATTACTCAAATCCCTGGAAAAGATGTTTCTAAACACACAGAAAAGAATAGTAGCCAAGTTAAAGATTATTCGTTAAAATATACAGCATCCGAATTTTTTAAACAAAAACACAGTAACCCAGACGTAAAAAATGCAACTCAGAAGAGCTCGCCAAAAGTCTCTTGCTGAGACAAAAGCAAAGCCTTTCAAAAGAATGTTACCAAACATCCCAGCTATTGAACAATCCACCAAACCAACCATCTACAGTCAACAAAGATGTTCTAGCTCTCTGAATCTTCCCTATATCTTCTCTCCGAATTTCTTTTATCAGCACTCTCTAAGGACTATATACCTAAAGAGATGAATTGGATAACTGCTCCCAAATGGAGCTTGATGTGGTGACCCATTCTTCTTTCTAATGCTTCCTGCAGTTCCGAGAAAGGTAAATGGAAAACTGTTCAACGTAAACGTCCCAAAACGCTCTAAGCATTCTGGGTCTGTTGGAGGCATGAAGAGAGACCTAGAGGTCCCCATTCTCCAATCAAACTGCCCAATTCCCCAAAATCACCCGCATGATGAACTACTGGAAAATCTACAGTATCAGACCTTGCCAATCCATCGAATCCCATATGTGGAATCGATATCGCAAACCCAACACATTCCTCAAAAAGGACAATACCCCTTGGGGACACCTTCCCTCCCATTTCCAATGGAAACAACTATGTCCCTCCACACTTTCTGAATCTGCTTGCTAACAGATACTGATACCGCTCTCATTAATAAATAATGAGCATTATGGATGCTCTTTCTATTAACCAACCAAACCCACATAACAAGTTGGACTTGGGTTGAAAAAAAAAATTTTTTTTAAAAAACCCCTTTTAAAAAAAAAAAAATCGCATTCATGGTGAAGCTTCTTCACCAAATACATTAGAAAACTCCTTCCAAAAAAAGGGTCATACAACATAAATCTCTGGTGTATGACTACTCTTTACCCCAGGTTTTGTTCCCCTCCTCGCCGAGACCCACGTCTCAACCTTCCTTCTATCCGAACCCACCACCAAAACTACCCCTCAAATAGAGACAATTGTCTCTAAAAGACATCATAATATTCATAACTCATCATGACACTCTCCTTCAATGGAATTGTCCGTGGCTATTATCTTAATTTCGAAGAACTTGTTCAACTAATAAACCTATGTACACCAAAGTGTATATGTTTGCAGGAACTTCGACTCTGTCATGGCAATTTCTTCCAACCTCCGAAATATAACTCGTCGTTACTTCTATAGAAAAGAGGTGACAATGAAAGGCGGAGGTGCAGGATACTCATTCATAAATCTGTCCCCTATTTCCCAGTCCCTCTCCAAACCAAACTTCATGCATTAGCGGCACGAATTCATTGTCCACCGACCTTACTATATGTTCAATCTACTTGGCTTCCAAGTAGTGAATTTACTAAGGTCCACTTAGCTGATCTTTTTAAACAGCTTTCCCTACTCCGGTTGTTAAGACCTAGGAGACTTCAACCTCCACCCACCCTTATGGGGCGACTCTGTCACTTCGTCTAAGTCTAAGACCTATAATCTCCTAACCCCCTTTTCCTGGGATGCCTTAAACACAGGACTCTACATACGAACGCTTAGATACACACACTTCTTGTATTGATAATTTCCTTTTGCTCCCATTCCCTTATGGATGCACTTTACCTGGTCCCGCTTTGATTATTTATTCGAGTGATCATTACCCAATAGCTTTAATGAGCTTGTTCCAAGCCCAATAGCAAATACACAACTCCCAGTTGGCGTTTATGATCGACGCGAGTGGGCTCCTTTTTATAGGTCACAGCTTATCCTTCTTTCTCCTTTCCCCTAACCGATTTCGACTGTTGATGATGCCTTTTGCTTCTTCCAGCAAAGTCGTCATCTACGGCCAGCGGAAGCTTGCATTCCGAAATCTTCCTCAGGCAGGCGGTCGCAACCCTTGGTGGTCCAAAGTGCGCACAAGCCACCAGAGAAGAAGAAACTTTACAGGCAATACAAAAAGGGACCCGTTCCACCCCAAACATGATTATTTTTAAAGCAGCCGCAGCGGAGATCTCTCGCGAATTAATCGTCAACGCGTAAGACAATATTTTCGGAACTTACATATCGTACTGTTAACTTCACAACTCCCCTTCCTTTAGTTGTGAACAGTTACACCAGAAAAATTCTCGTCAACTTCAATAACTCTCGCCCACAAGTCCTCCCGTTATGGCCCTGATATAGACTGATACGATCTCCGCTTCTGCGGTGGTAGCGGATGCGTTAGGTTATAGCTTTGCTAGCCATTCGAGTTCATTCCGCTACACTGAAGCCTTTCATAAACTGAGAACTGACACAGCACTACCAGACTTTTCAACAGCGAAAGGGGAAGATCATACCTACAACCGTCATTTTACACTTGCAGAGTATCAAACCGCAATTGGCAAATAGCAAACGATGCCCTTGGTCCAGAAGACATAGATTTCGTAACTCATGCCTCCGTCATATCCATCCTTCGGCGTCAGCATTTTTTGCCGCTGGATTTATATAACAGAATCTGGATCGAATCTTCTTTTTCCATCTATTTGGACTACAGCTTTTGTAACTCCTATCCCTAAACCTGGCAAAGATCCGAAGTTGACGGACAACCAAAGACCAATTTCGCTGACCTGTCACTCCTGTAAATTAGTGGAGAAAATGGTTTCTGGCAACTTACTCCCTGTTCTGGAGAGCCGTCAAGCTTTCTCAAACTTTCAATTTGGTTTCCGAAAAAATCGTTCGACTGCGGACCCCTTGGTAAA
>JABUQX010045894.1:32500-41838 GCA_015478945.1 Trachelipus rathkii
GTGGGGCCTCCTCAACTTTGTGAAATTCAACTCTTTTAAAAAGTCAACTTCTTCATATTTCCTTCTCAAAACGCCACCCAACTTTTCTTTCCCCTTCGACGGCCTAATTGTCCACCTGTAAAACAACATTAAAAATTCTGACTGAACATAAATAGGAATTTGTCTTGGAGACCTCATATCAAATCG
This sequence comes from Trachelipus rathkii, assembly GCA_015478945.1. NCBI lineage: Eukaryota > Metazoa > Arthropoda > Malacostraca > Isopoda > Trachelipodidae > Trachelipus > Trachelipus rathkii. The sequence goes on from JABUQX010045894.1 coordinate 32,687, forward strand.
TTTGCTAAAATGGCCTCATGAAGCGGAATGCTTGTCAGATTGCGTGAATGTTCTTGCGCAGTTTTACGCCATTAGAGAAAGTTCTGATTGCGCCCCTGGGAGGGAATGACTTGTGCCATGTGGGGGAGCTGGTCCACCCGTTCCTTGGGGAGTAGGTGTGGCTAAGCAAGAGACTGAAAAACTGGCCAAGACGGGCAATTCGTCGTGACCCTTCGCTCTGCGAGAGGGGAAGGGGCCCAAAATGCGCAGAGGGATGACAACGGGCAGGCGCGAGGACAATGACCGCGCACATGCCTCAACCACTGGCATCCCGGGGTTGCGGGAAAACAAGGGGCCTATGCTCAAGGAGATGGGGATGAATAGGGGAGACTCCAAGGGGCTGCGGGGGTCCCCTCCAGCCCACATCGGTGGAAAGCTTCATCCAGGCCAGGAGTGTGATTCAATCTCCTGCGCGGAAGGCGCGGCGGGGTCCGCCCACCTGAATGCGGAAACAAGACCGAGGAAACCCTGGCGCATCGTCCCCCCCGAAAAAACTACCTAGCACGTAGGGTAGGAATGAGTATCGGTACGAATATAATATAATAATATATAATATATAATAAATAATTAATATATAAAATATATATATATATATTAATATATTAGAAATATAATATTTTAATATATATTAATTAATAATTAATATATATAATAAAAAAATATAATATAATAAAAAAAAAATATTTCTTATATATATATATAAAATATATATTAATAGAAAAAATATAAAAAATATATAATATATATATAAATAAAATAAGTATACTTAATATTATATAATATATTATAATATAATAATATATATATATTATATATATATATATTATAAATATATATATAAATATAGTAATATAATAATATTAATAATAATATATATAGATATATTATAGATATAAATATATAATATAAATAATATATATTATAATATAATATTATATATATATATATATAATATTTAATATTATATAATAATATATATATTATATAATATAAAAACATATTAAAGATATAAATATATAAGTAGTAATATAGAAATATATAATATATATATATTTATATATATATAATAAATATTATATTATAATATATAATAAATAAGAGAAAATGAATATGCTTATATCCCAGCCCTGACCTTCTAAAATGGATAAAATACTTATGATACTCCTTCCTCAGTCTCCTTGATAGACTAAACACTCAGGATATTACAAACATCCTATCTCCTCCATTCCTCTAAATTGTATACCGTAAGTAAAATATATCTACATAAATTATAGCATACAATAAATATTGGTTCCACATTTGATATCGAATATAAGATATTATTACGCTGCTATATTATGACTAACTCTTTTATATGAGAATTTATAATATAAAAAGAATATATGACATTTTGTAACTAAAGACATTATTTTAGAATATGCGTACTATGCTGAAATGTAAGCGTAAATGCCTAAGGTAGCGTAACTCAAGAATTGCAATAACTCTTTGAAATATACTTTACTTGGTTTGAAATTATATACTTGTGATAGAGATATAATATATATATATATATATATATTATATATATATAATAGTATATTATATATATATATATATAATAGATAATATAAAAATATATATAGTAATATATATATGATAATCCAACTATATAAGGAATTAATTACTAGGAAATGGACAGAAAATCTTTTAATACGAAGGTTATTTTATTCTTTATTCTACTTCATTTAGATTGGTATATTTATTTTTTTTGAAATTTGGAAATAATATTATTTAAAAAAAAATTCTTGCAAAATTTCTTCTGATTTTTAAAAATGCTGTATTAAGTAATTATGAATAAAAGAACGTATTATAATTTAGATATTTATTAATGTCTAAAAAGAAATTATAAAAAAGATGCAAAAATGATAAAAATAATAATGAATAAGAATAATACTGAAGGTGTATAATATAGAATAAAAAATAAAATTGTGAATGAAATGTGTCAGAGAAGTAATAAAACTAATAATATTCAAGTTAGAGTCAAAGAGAGATACAGTGCAAAGGAGATGGAACAAATGTGACACTGCTTCTTTGAACTTCATTATAGTTCTCAAATAAATGAGACGTTATTTGAAATTTATCTTAGAAAATCATGAGTTATTTCAAAATTGATGATTATTTTAATTATTCCATACCCTTAATTAACTAAAACTTATAATTTATACAAAATAAATTTTATAAGTACTTCTTTAAGCGTATATTTACGATATAATAGAATAAAATTTATAATTAAATATGAAGTTAATTTTAACTCATCTAATAGTCAAGAAATTATTAATATATATTAACAAGCATGTGAAAACTAAAGTTCGTCCTGCTCATTTATCGATCCGCCAAGTTTTTAGCGATTATTTCATTTATTCTGAGGTTACAGCTTTATTTTGGTTTCTTCAGATCAAAATAAAGGAATTTTATGGTGTCAACTTAAAATAATGATCAGTAGTGTGCTGCTATACTGATACTGTATAAGCGGAGTAGAGTATGAAATCTAGTATTAGAGGTATAGACGTACTAGATATGATTAAATAGAATTAATAGAAAAGTACGGTATGCATGAAATTTAATTATTTATAGATAGTTATAAGCACTGATGGACGTGGATCATTCTTAACAAAATATGTATTATGCGGTATAAGTAGTATATCATGAACTACAGTTAATGGCTTAAGTTAGGCGGTAAAGCTGGATTCTACATAAAACTTTTACCGTGCATAGTATGTAGGTAGATGACCTGCCTATATGACTTACACAGTAGTTAGCGGAGCTTAGAATAATGAGTTAATGATAATATCATAGTATAATAAACGAAAGTATATTAGGACTTGAATTGTGTCAGGCCAGTCAACCTATTATGGGCTAAAGTAAACTCCATAAGCCAATGTATATCTCTAATAAACTTATAAAGCCAGTGATATATACGACCGTAAACTGACATAAACCCATATTTTCATTGACAAAACTTTCAAATGATCAAATTTAATTAAAATGATGATAAGCTCTAACGTAAAGAAATAAATACTATATAGTATAGCATATAGAGCTACTCAATAACTAAAGACTGTGGCCGATATAGCAAGCTGCATATATGAGAACGGCCTCTGACATATGATATTAAGAGGTGAAGTGAGTCCTGAGTATGATACCGTGATGTGTACTACTACAAGCATAAGTTAAGTGGCGCGCTATCCTACTATTTATACGTTATGCTACCGTCCCTACGCTATGCGTCTCTCCTCTCCCTTACTCGTCCGTCATCTTACGCGCTCGACTCTGACTTAACTAGCTCATCTCATTCTGCCTCGTCCTCTATACTTACGCTATTTCGACCCGCGCGTACGTCGCTCATCTGCCTCGCTGCGCGCGCTCTTCGCTCTACGCCGTACTGACGTCTGACTCTAGCGCTCGCTGACGCGCGCGTACTCTCTCGCTGCGCGCGTCGCCTCATCCTCGCGTGCGCGCGCGCGGTCGTACTCAGGTACGGTATATACGTTCTCGAGAGCAAAGCGCATAGTAAAAAGTCGTGGACGGCTATATATATATAGGATAAGTGCACCAGGGAGCATGTGTTCATGGAAATCTATTGACTAGTACGTAGTAGTGACAATTATAAGATAGAATGTTGATAAAATAACTAAATATTTGAGCGGTATTAGTCAATAATACTAAAGGTATATTGACTCGATTAATCAACGTAGTCAAAGGATATATTATTAATGAATGATATATAGATATATATAGTTTAGATAATAATGATGTATAATAATAATAATAAGGTATGATAGTATATAAGATAATTATATATAGTTATAAGAAAATAGAGTGAATATATAATACGGAGATTGAGAAAAGAGAGGGGCGAAGCTGACATCAGGGAACGCGAGAACGGAACAGCACCTTACAGGAAAAAGATAAAAAAGAATAGCATAAAGTGTGTGGAATGCAACGCGAGAGTGGGAGAATACATAGAAAGAGACAGTGAAGTAATAATTGGAATTATGGTGAACTATGAGGTGAGTATAAAGAGAAGACGAAACAAATGTGTTCAGAATAAAAAGTAAAGAAAGTCGTGGTCAATTGAAAGTAGCCATCAAGCACTTACATCTCATAGAGAGAGGGAAAAGAGAAGAGAGTGCTACTAGAGAGACGCGCGTATAAGTAGCTAATAAAGCACCGAGAGAGAGAGAGAGGAGGCACGAGAGAACCCGCAGCAGCACCATGCGGTGAGGTCGGTGAGTGTATGAACACGATGGAGAGGTTGAGGTCAGTGATGATGATAAAGAAATTATAAAATAATAAGAATGAACTCAACGAGTATAAATAAAATATACTAAACTAGGGAGTCTCTATTAACTCCGTGATATAATATACTGTAAAATTGTATGGTTGTTTCTTTGTGAGTAAACTGAATATCCTACTCTTCACTTCTGTTCAATAATATCATCTTATACCTAATTATATTTTTATAAAAGCGGGCTGCAATAATGATAGTATTTCAAAGTTTTTTAAAACTACTATAATAATAATTCAGAATAGGTTACTTGAGAATATATTAAGTAGTGTGTCCATAATATATGATTCAGGCGCATAGGGAAGAATATATACGAATGAGTATCATTATCCGTTATAGAGTCCGTGTATTGGAGCTAAACCGTGAGCGATTATACAAAAAAATAATAATAAGATATATAAGAGATATATATATATTATAGTATGTTAATATAATAGATATATAATTAAGATATATAGATATAGTATATTATATTTAATATGTATATATATATTAATATATATATATAGAAAAACTATATAATGCTATATTATAGTAATATATAATATAATTAATATATAGTAATTGAGTAATATATTAATTATAATATATATATAATATATAGTATATATAATAGAGATATTATATATAATAAGATATATATATATAATATTAGTAGAATATAATATATTAATAATATATATATACATGTGAGAATAAAAATATATAGATTAATAAACTATTACTTCCACAACTCCATACATAATAATAAATATGTAAGATATATAGAAATGTAATATATGAATATAATATATGATATATTATATATATATAGAATAGATATATATAATATATATATAATAATAATATAATATAATATAATATAATAATATAATATTATATTATATATATATATAGTTAGTATATATAAGATATATATAGAATATATAATAATATATATATATAGTATATATATATAATATATATATATATATATATAGATATTGTAATATATATATGTTAAGTAAAGATTGTTTTATAGAATATGTAATAGTATATATATAAGAGATAGATTATAATTTATATATAGTATATATATAAGAAATAGTATATAGATTATAGTATATAAGTAGTTAATATATATATTATATAATATATATATGTGTTATATATATATATATATATATATAGATATATAATATATATATATTATTATATTAATAATATAGTATATATAATAAATATATAGTAATATATATAATAAGAGATTATATTATAATATATTAAGATATAGATATTAATAGATATAATATATATATATATATATATATATATATATATGTGATAGTACAGTATATACATAATATAAAATAAATTAAAATTACATAAATTATGTTATATATATGATAATATATATGAATATATATAATATTAGATATTATAATATGTAAATTATATATTATATTTAATAATATAATATTCATTATATAATAAAATAATTATAGATAAATAAGAAAATGATGATTATGATGATATATTTATATATATTTATATTATATATAATAATTATATTAAGAATATTATATAATATATATTATAATATAGATATATATATAAGAGTAATATTATATAGTATATAGATAAATAATATATATAAATATATTAATTATATATATATATATATATATATATAATATAATATAATAGATAATATAATATATTGAATAGATATATATATTAATATAAATAATATATTATATAAGTATAATTTATAATATATATATATATATATATATATAATAATATATTAGATATTAATATATATATATATATATATATATATATATATATATAATATATATAATAATAAATATATATATATAATATATATACTATATTATATATATAATAAATCAATATATATAATATATATATATATATATATATATAATATATATATATATAAATTTATATATATATATATTAATATTATATATAAATTGGTATAAATGTACTTAGAAAACTGTGAGTAGTCTCACTCTCAACACGAAATAACTATATTAACTATATATAATATACATATATTTGGAGAAATATATACGATATTATTTGCATGATATATAAATAAAAAAAATTAAAAAATATAATGAAAAAGTAAATATAGAATTAATTATATATATATTTTTTCATTCACGCGGATTTATAACAAATAAATATATAATACTATGTACGATTTATCCTTTATAAATATTTATAGTATTAAACTCAAAGATTTTAAAGTACATAATAAATGATAGGTGGAGAAATTAGTTATATTAAATAAGCCACATGATGAGCTCAATATCCAATATTACTACAATAAGCTACATGTAGAAATAGGTAAACAGTTAGAATGCTGGGTCCAAGTTAAGTAGCTCGAAAAAGTAGAAATAAAAAAAATAAATATACACAAATAAAAATATATACATAAATCAAATATATATGTGCATGCATATAAAAATCTATCTAACTCAGCAACAAGTGTCTCCCGTATAATAGGCAATTCGTATGTTAGAGATAATCTCAAAAATTCTAGCTAACGAAGAGTATAGGTATAACAGAGCAGTGGTTATAAATAACTATAACTAAAAAGAAAATAAAAATAATTTAACTTTGGCTGTTTATTATAAGTTTATTATCAGCTTTATAAAATAATATTAGAGAGATCCATATATCATATGATATCCTTATTTTACCAGAGAGATCCCGCTATTTTCCACTTTTCAAAATTTTACTATTATATTATGGCTATTATTTATCTCTCTTTATAATCACTATATAACATAACCCCTCATAGTGTCTATCTCTACTCACTCTCCAATCAAGCAGGAGTCGAGAGTAATCCGTCGTTCCCTTTTCCGGGGTACTACGGTAGGACTAATTCCCCCCCGTCCGGGAGGGATGATCTCCGGAACCCCCGCTCTATTTTTAGAGAGTAAATAATGATGAGATACATCATATATGTCGCGGGTGAGTTCTCGCCCTCCCCTTACGGTATGGGAAACGTACTCACTCCCCTGGTTCCCCTTAGCGGCTGTATGAGACCCCTACCTATAGATTTGTACCGTGTTAATTACTCATTTTAACAATATATTAAAATAAAATATATTAAAAATTATATATATATTAGATAATTATATAATATATATAATAAGATATATTATATAATATAATCATAATATATTATATATTATATATATAAATATATATATATATATTATAATATATAATATAATATAATATATATATATATAATATATTATGTATGTCCCTTGCTCCTAAAAAAAAAAAAAAAATTTAGCCAATATTAGTAGATATATGGTGGGTATTTGTTTCTATTATCATTTTACTTTATAAAATTCTTACAAGATGGTACCAAAAATGATGTATTCCCGTCGCTGGAGCTTAGTAAGGGTGAGAGGTAGTAGTAGGATGCATGGGAGGGAGGAGGAGTGATGATAGTCCGCATATATTAAATGGCCAGTGATACACAAGTATGTAGTCCTATGTACTACCGTAGAGCGATGGGTAAGGTGTAGCAGAGAGTGAGATCTATAGTAGATAGTGTTTAGTGTATATATATATAGTACTAATAACACAAAGATATATATATATATAGAATTATAGATAATATAATAATAATAATAATAATATTATAAAAATATATATATATAAGAAAATATAGATATGAGATAATATAGAGATATAAAAGAGGGATAGAATATAATTAGAGATATATAGAATATATAATTAATATATAGATATAGATATAATAATAATAAATATAGATATATAATTATATATATATGAATAAAATATAATGATATAATATGTAAATTATAATAAAATATATAGATAATTATAAGAAATATATACTATATATGATATAATATATAAGAATTAAAATATATTATGTAGTATATATATTATATATACATATAGTATAATACTATAATATATTATACTAAAAATAGAAGAGATATATATTTAGAAGTATATATAGTATAATATAGTATAGAATATATATATTTAAGTATAGATATATATATATATATATATATATATATAGATATAAAGAATAGATAATATATATATAATAATAAGATATATATAGAAAGATAGATATATAATATAAAGAAAATATAACTGTGAGTAGTATAAAATAACAGTGGTAATGCCAGCAGAAAATTAAGGTCGGCGGTTGTCGGGTAATATAGTAACAAAAAAAAATAATACTGAGTATAAAAAAAAATGGCGACATAAAAATGAATAGAGGTCAGTACGTGAACGCGTGGTGCGACATACGCGAGACTTCATATGCCATAGATATATATAGAATGATATATTTATATATAGTATATATAGATATATATATATAATGATGTATAATATATATAGATATATAATAATATAATATATATAATAAAATAAAATATATAATAATTAAATATATATATATAGATATATATAATATAATATATATATAATATATATATATAATATATAATATATATATAATATTTATATATATAGTAATATATATAATAGATAAGTATATAGAGATATAATAGATAGATATAATAGATATATATATATATGAAGTATATACTATAAGATATATATTTATAAATATTTGAAGATAATAGATAGAGAGATATAGAGATATAGATATTAATATTAAGATAATATTAATATTAAATAATATATAATAATATATATAGTAATAGATATATATATTATATATAGATATAATATATATAGATAGATA